>APFE030514474.1:5863-56962 GCA_000404065.3 Pinus taeda
TTAGGATCGGCTTCACTCCTAGTGAATCCCAGCTTCATCAAGTAGCTATCGATCCTCTCATACCATGCTCAGGGTGCTTGCTTCAGCCCATAGAGAGCCTTCTTCAACATGCATACATGAGATTTTCAATCATAAATCTCAAATCCTTCAGGTTTCTCCACATAGACCTCTTCTTTGATCGAACCGTGCAAGAACATTGTCTTGACATCCATCTAATGTAGGTTCCATCCTTGTGAAGCCACAAGGGCTATGATCAAGTGGATGGTCGTATATCTAGCAACAGGTGCAAATATCATAGTCTATACCTTCCTTTTGGGATAAACCACAAGCAACAAAACGAGCCTTCTACTTTTCCGTACTTCCATCTGCTGCATGCTTTATATTGTAAAGCCATTTTGAAGTAACAATTGTCTTTTCCGGGGTCTGGGAACTACTTCCCAGACATCATTCTCCATAATAGACTCATATTCTATGGTCATAGCATCCTTCCATACTTAATGCTTGACGACATCTGAGAATGATGAAGGCTCATTTTGTATGATCGTGCTCATGATGGTCAGGTATCCTTGATACCCGTTAGGTTTCTTACTTTGACGGAAGGTTCCTTAGGGTGCAGCATGTCCTTCAGCATCATCAAGTATCCCCCTATGCCATGAAGGCCTCCTCCTAGAAGAGGAAGGCTCATGTGGATGAGAATCAATCAGATCCATGCGTTCTTCTACATTAGGCATTGATTCATCATCTTTTTCTTTCGGTTCCCTGGTGTCGACTTCTTGAGAGCTCCTCAAAGTTGGAAGATTGTCCACCTTGCTGAGAGCCATATCTTCGTCAAAGGTGACATCATGACTAATCACGACTTCCCTTTGACTGGCGGTGAATATTTATTTAGGAGTCTTGGAACCTAATGCTTGATGAGGGCATCGATTTTGTACATATATGGTGGTGTCTGTAGTTTCAGCCCATAGAAACTTCGGAAGTCTTTGATCATGTATCATGGCCCAGACAGCTTCCACAATTGTGCGGTTCTTCCTTCCCACCACACCATTCTACTCAAGAGCATGTGGTGTTGTATTCTCCCTCAGGTATGCCTGAGTGAACCAAGTGTAATATATCGGAGGTCTTGCTTTGGCTTGAGGGGAATGGTCCCCTTTTGAGCTTTCCTTCGGCACATCTTGGACAGATACCTTCTTTCTCTACTCAGAATTCGGGCATCCTTGTCACTATTTGTCTTACACCGAGTATAGCTTTATAATGAAGGGGGGGAACCTCCAATGCCAAAGTTCAGAACGAAGAGATGTGTCATAAGATATGACACCTAGCAGACTTCCATTGACTTGATATAATGAATCAACACACAACCCAAGAGTAAAGGCATCTTTAACATTATTTTTCCATATATGTACCTTGCCATCGTTGAAGGTTACCTTGTAGCCTTTGTTTTCCATTATCGAGATGGACACCAGGTTCTTTCGGAGGTCAGGTGCATTTAGTACATCCTAGAATTTCTAGCCTTCTTGAATGCTTGTCTTCTTCCTTGATTCCCAGCTCTCCTCTAACCTTTGCTGTTGAATTTTTCATTCCTTTGATTTCCATCAGAGGGATTTTGATCATCGTCACAGTGTGAGTCCTTTCTATCAAGGCACTCCCTTGCATAGTGACCTGCTTTATCGCAAATGTAACATCGTCCTTTTATTCCACCCTTAGGTCCAACCTTTCCTTTTGATTTAGTCCTGGAATTATTTATTTTCTTAGCATGGGAAGGAAAGGCAATAGGAGGACCTTTAGGCATGGGCATTTCTTGCTCTTCTTCCCTTGCTTCTTCTTGAATGCATCTAGCCATTAATTCCTCAAAACCAAGAATTACATTATAGTTCAGAAGAGTAGTCCTGAACACGTACCATTCAGATGGTAATCCTCCAAGAGTCGTGAGTGCCATTTCCCTGTTAGTAATAGCCTCGCCAATAGATAGGAGATCGTTCTTGATCTCGGTTATTCGTAAGAAGTATGCTCTTATACTCTCATCTTTACCCTTGTTGATTTCCCTCAGTTTATTTCTAAGAAACAAAATTTGATTTGCATCATTAACTTTAAAATAAACTCACCGGTCTATTGTAGATTTCCTTGGAGGTGTCTAGTTCAGAGATGTAGGCCACCAAGTGCTTGTCGATAGAGTCCCAGATGATCTTCTATTTCGACTTCTTCGATTTTCCATTTGTTCCATGCAGCAGCGGATGCATTTGATGGAGGCTCAACAATATTGCCTCTTACATGGTCCAACTCTCCTAGATCTTCTAGGGTTAGATTGATAGACATCTTTCATCCGTGATAATCATCTTTCTCACGGAGCTTGTCTTCGGCAGGAAAGAGTGTTGAGGACCCCATAGTTCTTTTAGGATAGCCTTGCCAATCTTCTCTTCGGTGATTTCTCTTGCTCTTGCTTTGGTTTTATCTTCACCTTAGCTCGATACCATATTAAGTTATGGTATGTTCTATGCTTATAATAGTTTACTTTTTTTTTTATTATATTCCACAGATTAGAAATCACATGTACATAAAGTAAAGTGCATATAGAACATTAAATGATCAACAGAAAACAAGCCAAGACAAGAGACACAAGATGTGGCAGCTAGTCAGAGACAAACACCACAATGTGTGGTGAAACCCTTTGATCAAATATTCTTTTATCTTCAATAATTCAGCAGAGAGAAATAGTACAATAAATCTGATTCATAAGCAGTAGCAAACCCTAGATCAGCAGCGTCAGCATTAGTAGCTTCATTATCAAACTAGGGCAGATGATATCTCACAAACCATTCGTCAGATTGACTTCATTCCACCACCAAAAGTTGTGGCTTTCAGAGGAGATCCATATGGACCTACATCACAGTTCCAAAGAGGAATTCTTCTAGTCCAGGTGGGTCAATCTTTACTTTTGCAGTTGCAGCTTCAATTTCAGTAGTTTCTGGCTTCAAACTAGGGCAGTCGATATCTTGCAAACCGTTCGTCGGATTGACTTCATTCCACCACCAAAAGTTGTAGCTTTCAAAGGAGATCTAGATGTACCTACAACGCAGTTCCAAAGAGGAGATATTCTAGTCCACGCAGGTCAATCTTTACTTCTGCAGTTGCAGCTTCAGATTCAACAGCTTCCGGCTTCACATGTGTGAGAGAGAGACCCTTTTCTGCGCAGTAGAGAAGAGACTCATTTCTATGCAGCAGAGAGAGAGATGTGATGAGATGAGTGAGTCCAAATGAGGAATAGTCCTCTTGTATTTATACACAACACTTGTGTTTGAATAGATGCAACTATTGGGTTTTTGAGCCTACATGAGTTGTAGGTCGACTTGATAATAATTCCATAATCAAAATAAATTCATATCTCCATGAATACTTATCAGAATAGGATGATCTTTATATCAATCCTACACCTCTCAATGAGTGGAATCTAATAAAAATAGTATTAGCCATGAAGAAGATGACTCACATGAAGTTTTTCCCTGGTTTCCAATTTTGACAACTCTGTCTTGCTTCATCAAGTACTCAAGCTTCAATGTTTCCCTCGCACAAAGGCAACCTGTTGATAACAGTTGATCCATTCTCCCCACAGGCTACTCACCTAGACTTGGTCCATCTATAGGCTAACCAGCTTCCCCTTGAAAATTGCACATTTCTGGAGGGAAACCAACCTTCCCTCTAGGAATTCTCTAATCCTCTGTGACAGCCTGCTAGGCTCCACGATTGCGCAATCCTGCCAGCCAACCCTCCCAGAAGGATTTGCACAAATTTTTCCAACAACAAGCTATTTAGCCTAGGATTTATGCAAATCTAGGTAGCAATCAGCTGCTCTGCCTAGAATTTGTGCAAATTTCTAGGGCATCCAACCCAACTCCCAACCATAAATGCGCAATTTTCTTCAGCATTCAAGCAGTTTCTTGCATATGCAGCTGAGTTTGACCAGTTTCCCCCAGGACTAAGAAAAACAAACATGCGTTCATGGGATGCTTCTCCCAAGGCAACATGCAAAGGAAACCCTTGTTTTAGGGATCTATGTTTAGCAGTTGGAGGTTACATGCAAGGAGAAATTCTGAAACCTCCCACCAAGTGTCGTTTCCCCTACATTCATGTCATGCACATCACAACCTTGTTGTTATCAAAACTCATGAATTGGATGTTGTAGATCTCATTACTCACATCAACCTTGTAGCTTTGACATCCCACATCACATCTAAGAGCAGTCGGCAGATTCATCTCAGTTGTTTTGGGGTAAGCCCACTTCCCATGCCTTGTGTTGCATTTATGTCGCTTTTTATGTTTTCACTTGTGGGATTATTGTTTTCTTGATTTCTTTGAATGGTCTCTATCATTTACATGTATACTAGCTTGTTGTAGCTCTATTTTAGTTTTCGTTGCTATCTCAATGTTGTCGCATGCACGAAACTGTTTTGTGCGGACGTTCACCTAACCGGCAAACTGCCTCACCCACATGCATGTTGATCTATTTGTTGAATCTTTCATTCATGTTTTGCTTGAACTGTTTATCACTTCTGCTATCACTTACTGTCTCCATGCATTCACTGACTTAGTTTCTTTTAGTTTCCCTTCGGCGAGTCGAGCCAACCTTGGTCCGGGCTCTACCTTCACCAAGGCTTCACTGCACAATCTGGGAAAGGAAGGCTCACCTTCCTCTCCATATTTGTGCATTCTTGCCCACCACTAGCCTCCAGGACTATTTTTCACATTTCTGGAGGACATTGGCTACTTCCCCTAAGAAATTGTGCAAATTTGTCCCCATGCCAGCTGTCCTTCCCAGCTGGAATTGCACATTGCGCAATCCCAAAAGTCAATAGTTAGACTAGACTGTGCCTTGTGTAGTCTTGGCAGTTGGTCTCTCGACCTCCCAACCGAAATTGCACAACCTTCATGATCATTTAACCAGGTATGTTGCAAGTTAGTTCTCATTTTCATTTTGGTTTTCAATTAATAAATTGCTTTCTATGAGTCTTTCCATGTCTCCAGGTATCGCAAGTGTTCATATGCCTCTACAGGTACAATGGTTCCTAGGACAATAGAGACGAAGACACCATTTAGAGCATGCTTGGGGATGCAGTCGATCAAGTGTCTATGAGTTTTCCTACTCATGAGGACATCAAGCAGCGACATTACAACAAGCAACATCATGAACAACAGTTGAAGGCAACATACCGAATGTAGCAAACGTAATGAATGCAAGAGGAAGGTTGTTTACAACACGGATGTGGAACAAGGTTGCAAGTTCAGGCAGGTCCATTGATGATGAAAGCAACTTTGGAGACTCCAGCTGTGAAATGATGATGCAACATGAAGATCGTGTGAAGGCAAAAGATGGAACGAAGAAGTAGTTGCATGTGTTGAAGTAGCATCTCAGGAAGAACATGAAGTTGTACAGACAGATAAATGAGTTATAATAGGAACATGAACAACAATGGGTGCATCGTGCACTCAGATATGAAATTATGCCTGTACAAGTTAGAGATCCATCCCAACAGCTAACATGGATCAGACATGGTGAGTAGTGTTGGTGATCACATGTAAGGTACTCCGCAACATGGATGTCATTTTGCACACACATGCAATCTAACCCATTCAACACACCCACCAACGCGAAGACAAGAAGAAAGTCCAACCGGAGCTGAACATGTACTTCAGTAAGTTGATTCACATGACCACTAGCACACACTTGAATATCAACACAGACACTATGCATCAGTGTGTTTCCCGTTCAACCACACCAATAAGACCATGCAGATATTAGCAGACGAGTTGGATGAACGGGCCGAACCAATGCACCAAGAGTTCACTTCATCAAGATGTCAACATGAGGTGCATACACACCATCATGGGTGACCAATCTTGGCATCAGCTCACTAGCTTCACCATCACAAGCATGTCAAAGAGTTGGTGTCACCACAATGACCAAGTTTTAGTGATGTCTTGCTAGGCTTACTCAAGCCATATTGTCTCACATGAGTACATGTGCATTATAATGTTGGGTCATGTCAAGTGTAAGTCAAGTGTCAATGGTTGTTGTAACAGTCATAGAGTAGGTAAAGATTCATGAGGGTAGTTGAACTATCACAAAGGGGAATGTAAAGGGTTAGCCCACCCTTTGCTATAAATAGTCCCTCATAAATCATTGGATAGGATTTTGGTCAGCCAAGCTTCTACTAGGACTATCTTGAAGAAGGCTTGGACAATATTGTAACGTGCCTTGGATTCTCCACTACACGAAGCTAGTACATCTCTTTGGAGGAGTAGGCGGATGTGGCTATAATGTTCCACTGTTGGGGCTAGCAGGTTTACATGGATGTATTGTATGATTGTGACTTACACTTATTTATATAACAAAAGCGAGCACATTTTCATGCATATTTTGTTATTATAGTTGGACTGCTCTAGTTTCTTTAATGAGATGTGTTTTATAACTTATGTACTTGTGTATGAACTAATTCACATCCAATTATATGAATATTTTTGTTAATGTGTTGAATATGTTGTTAATGTTGTCACTGCCCGTGTCGACTGCTCTGCCGGACATCAGACAAACCTTTCACTTGAACTATTCTATAACAACCGTCACACTCGTCTTGTACTGGTCCATGAGTGTTGTACATGTTATCTTACCTTGTATGATGTACTGTCACATCTGAGTGGATTGCTCTGCCAGAAGCTGTGCATGTCCGTTGTTTTGTGTGTTTCTAGCTGAGTTGGGATTGGTCCGTTTCAACCTAGAAATCACCTTCACCTCCTTCCCCATTTGAAGAGTTGGAACCTCTAATAGACCTTCCTTAACTCACTGCATCAATCACACCCTTGCTACTGACAGGTTTACTCTACTTGCCTGTGTGTGACATCATGGTCAAGGCATTACCTTATGACCCACTACTGGGATTCCTACACCAAACGGTCTGAGGTCTAATTTGGACTTCTTACCAGGCAGATCCCCTTGACATGTTGGGAGGTCCAACATCATAAACAGGAGGATTGGGTAATCATCTAGCATCTAATTCTCTTTGATGATGTTTAGGAAATCCAAGACAAGAGTAGGAAAGAGGATTGATATTCTTTGAGGGTTGGGAACCAAGATAAGAATAATCCTAGAAGGTCATACTCAGTGAACATCGGGGTGGGTATGTATCTTGAGAGATAGAGCTATTAGTCAAGGCCTTGTTGCGGAAACAATGTTGGTTACTATGATGCTATACAGATGGGTTACCAATCTAATTCTTCTTATGAGAAATTTTTCAGATTGAGAATGACCAAGTACCATTATAAATACCTCCCTAGTTAAGAGGGAGTGTTGAAGAATGTGTGACTTTGTTCATTATTTACAAATGTAATTTGGATCTTTGTACTTGTCAAGAAAAAGAAATATTATTTTTGAAGATTATAAGAATGAGTTTCTTGTTTATTCCAGAGGTCTAGCAAAGTCAAAGAGTCAAAGACATGTGTAAAGATCTCCTCTTGAGGATATATGTAATGTATACAAGTCTATAAAATGGTGTCTAACAGCATTACAGTAATGACAAGCACAATCCTCTTCACGTCGGCAAACAAATGAATCAAATAGAACTCATGTCGGCTTGCAAAAGGAGACAAAACATTTCACTTGGTCAAGTCCACTTATTATGGAGACATAACAACTATATATACCCATCTAGGGTCACCGCAGAAGGATTTAATCTCAGAAAATCTTCTATAACTTTGAATGATGACATAGCCTCTGTAATCTCGGGGACAAGCATAGTAACATCTTCACATAGATCTCTGTAATATCGGAGAAGCACAGTGACACATAATCTCATATTCCTCTGTGATTTTTGTGGGATAAAGAACTTCCGATGCCTCTACTATCTTCGGTGATGATCACATTGAATTACAACATCCTCATGACCACAATCTCTTCACGATTTTAATGACTACAGTTTCAACTACCTCAGAAGTTACAGTCTTGGCATACATGCTATAAGGAGGATCTCATTCATACTTTGTCTCAGTCTATATGTATTATAAACACAGTCACAGTCTTGGTGTATTTATGATGGAGAGTATTATACAGAGTCATGATCTCAGTATAGTTACAACCATGGTCCCAGAGGTGTTCTAGTGAAGATATGTGTGGTAGTACAACAAGATGAAACCAAGATGAAACAATAATGATGGTGTTGCAGCAATGATCTATGTGAATATGGAACAATGATGCAACAGTAATGATTTCATTGTTATGATGAGTATCTTAGTAAAGGCACAATAATAATGATGTCAGTGAAGCAACAATGATGATGATCTCATCATGACAAAGAAGAAGATTGTGTCTTCGTCTTAGAGTGGCTCAGTATGTCAAGGGTCACAGCCTTGGTATTTGTCAATTGGAATCTCTATAATAATAATTTTGTGCGGGTTTTCCTCTTCAAGAGGGAGAGCTTTTGGCCCTGGTAGAAAGCCAACATTTTGTGTTCTTGTCTTTTTGTTATGGTAGCTATTTGATGAATTAAATAAGACACACTAACATTAAAGAATATGCTAATAAGCTAAATGTTAAATTTCTCACAAATAGTTATCATGCTAAGAAGAATCACATTAACTCCATTCCCTAGATTCTTCAACACATGGAACTTAGATACCTTGGTAGTTGGCCTAGATGGTATCTAGATCTATGACATTGTATATGTTGATTATGGTACTCTTCTTAGAAACTTTCAACTTGAGGTCATCCATGTACTATTTGTGCAATTATGAATACCTCCCTAGTTAAGAGGGAGTGTTGAAAAATATAACTATGATCGGTCTTCATAATTGTTATTATACTCACATAATTATATATTTATTGTAAAAGGAAAAAGAAATATAAAAATATAATTTTGAAAGCATGGGTTTCATGCTCTATTTTATTTTTCCGATTAGGTCAAGCATGCTCTTCATGCTCTAGGGTTTATTGAGTCAATATAGTCATTGTCATATTTATAAGACCCTTATGGGCATGTTGTACCAAGAAAGAAATATTAATTTGATTTTTGGACTCCTATCACTAGCCTGTCGGCCCTGCCAATCAAGTCGGCCCAAAATAATCCCATTCGACAACAAAAGATGAGTATATAGTAGAATAGATTCAACCTAATGTAACCTCCAACTAATTAAGTTTGATTTGCACCTAAAATTTGAAGTAAACCAAGAGTGAAGGCTAGAAAGCAAGAGAAGAATGCAAGCGAAGAAGAAGAAGCCTAAAAGTTGACCTAAACCAGCTCACACATGCGATATTTTCTTGGGATTTGTGTGATTTGTAGGGCTAAATATTGTGGGTTGAGTTAAAAACCTGAAATAAGAAGCTAAAATCTTGACTATTGCAGATTAAATAGACTTTGAATCTTGTTAAATTTGACTCTTTAAAGAAGGGTAGTTTGAAGAATATTTTGACTCTTTGGAAGAATAATTTGACTCCAAAAAGGATACACTTTGAAGAAGACTTTGACTCTCTATAGGAAAAACTTTCACTCTTTGAAGGAAACATCTTGAAGAAGAATTTGACTACTTAAAGAAATATATTGAAGTGACTTATAAGTAAGACTTTGAAGATATTTTGAAGGGATGAATTGGTGTTTGGTGGTAGCCCTGGTTGTGTAATGTTTGCCTCATTTTGATTTGGTTCTATAAAGAGTAGAAGAGTTTGACTTGGTTTTTCCCTAAGAGGGGTTTTTTCTTGGCTGAGATACTACATACGGTATTCTATTGTTCTTGTGATCTTCATTTTCCTTTTGATAGTTTCTTGATGAAGATAAGATAAGAAGATTCAAAAGAAGACAACATAGATTAAAATTATCACAAGCTATTATCAAAGTAAGAAAATATTTTCTGCCTTTTGGTTTTCTAACATAAATCACTAAGAGGAATCAAAGCTCTTAGGGCAAACGGTTCCTTAGGTTTTTCACTAAAAAAAAAAAATTGCATCTCGAGGGATTTGGTCCCTCTTTACACTTATACATGAATTAAGATGGATCTAGAATGGTGTATGCAATAATTTAAGAAAAGAAAAATTACTAATGTTCAACATTTTAATATAACTATTTAATCTACGCAAAAGAGAAAAAACATTGTAATCTACTTATTTAGATCATGTATTTTATGATTTGTAATATTTGTTGTTGAGGAATAAAGGTTAACTAAGAATTCCTCAAATAATTTTTGTAATCTTTTTTTTTGGGTGGGTGGGGGGCGGGGGGGTTTGTGCGGTTAACTAAGAATTTCTCTAAATGAAGTCACAAATGTTCATTTGTTATTTATAGTTTAATTTAGTTTTTGTTGTTTATATGTCTTTGCTTTATCCATTTGATATTCCATAATAAATTGCAATAATGCAATATACTTTATCAAATATTTATATTGATTAACCATCTCGAATCATAACTTAAAGAGATTATATAAAGAAATGTACTAGTTTATTATTTAAATCATACTTATTAATAGTGAATTTTGCAAAATGGAAAGAGATATCTTTATTTCTAACATAAATGGATGGAATCCCTACTAAAATCCTTAGTAAAGATTACTGCATCTCAACTAGGAGATTCAAGGTAGATATTTGCAAACATGAAATTAGCCAATTACTAACCTTTTTTTAATGTTTGTTAAGTTGTGTGAGTCCTAAGATGATTTCACACTTAAAATTTGGATTGAGAAACTACAACCCAGTAGAATCTAAGCCATCAAAATCATACTAGGATTGCATCTGAACTAGGCCACACCAACCCTTAACATGGATGGATTTTTACCCAGAGAGTTTCTAGTAGATGACCTTCACATCACAAAATTCTTGAATAGTACACCCCATCACCATCTATTCTATACTCATGGGCACCAACCAACTATTTTATTCAGCTTGGGTATGATTTTATTACACTAAAAAGTACTTTATATAGCCTAGTGTGGGGAAATGCAATTTCTTACATGATCACTATAAAGTTGGCACATGGCATTTCACTTCAATGTTAACCATATATATATAATATAAAATGTTCACTTTAAGTATGTGTGTGTAATCATTTCAATACTATCCATATATAAAATATACAATGTCAATTTTAAGCGCGCGCGCGCGCGTGTGTGTGTGTGTGTGTGTTTTGAAAGTTAAGGAAAGTGAAAAAATATTATTCTATAAAAAGGTTTTAGGTGTTTTCTAGAGTATGAAGGTAATGTTTAATTCCAATAGTAATTAGCATGGAGTTGACAAATGACATTTAGGAAAAAAAATATCGATTATAAATACATTATTTCAATGTGTAACTTAACTATAACAATTGAATATGAAACCTTCACACACATACACATGGGAAATCACCTCTAATTGATGCACATGTTCCTAGGAATCAATTCTTGACAAACCTTGAACTACCAACTAGGATGCCAACTAGGGCACCAAGTCAACATGACTCAAAAACATGCATAATTTCTTAGTACAATACATTTTTATGCATTGATGAGCATTGTTTTTACCATTTTTAACCACGTGACATGTTTTTAGTTGTTATCAAGCCAAATATTTCATTATTAAGATACAACAAGCACTAAGTCAATGAATCATATCCTCTTTAAATTCCAAGTGAGCATTTCAATGGAAATTTTTTGATTTATTTTTTTGAAAAATTGTTTTAAAATTGAAAGAAAACCTAAATGACACCCGAAATATGAATACCATATTGAACTGTAGGAAAATTGGTTAATAGGGAGCCTAGTGAGAACCCAAACCCACTATCCTTAAACTACAACTAAAAACAACCAAACCCCAGCCTAGAAAAAGTAAATCCCAATGATGATAGGTCGATAGGCCCCTAGGCACCCACCTGTTAGCTCCTATGACTATGGGTTGTGACCACTACCTTGCTTCTCACCACTCACCATAGGAACTTCGAGTCTTGTTTGTCTTCTATTGGTCGTCCAATAGACGAAATCGTTAAAACATAGTGCTACCCGTGACTGACTAAACTATGTTTGGTGTCTGTTGCTTATTACTCTACCACTAGATGATGTTTACATTGCTTTTTCCCTTTCAAATGGGTGGTGGGAAGTGGTCGATGGTCCCACAGCATGGCGTCATGAGAAACATAAAAATATTTTAACACTATCAAGCCTTACTAAACCAATCCTTAGCATAGATCTTGAGGCATCCCAGGTTTCCATGTCATGTCCATGTGCACCAATTGCATCCTACCACATGTTTTCTATTGACATGTACTTGCCACATGTATTTCCATGTCACTACCACATCACTTTCAACCATGTGTCTTGCCATGTTACTACAATGTGTCACTCAGAAAAGGGCTACATGGGCAATCAAAAAGACCTAATCCATCTACCACATGTCATTTTCATATAGTGCCATGTGTCATATTATACATGTGTACCTTCTAGCAGTCTCAGCGTCATCTCCACCTACCATGTGAAGTTGCCACCTGTATTTCCACGTTGTGCCACTTGCCACTCATCATCCATCCTTTTTATACACCTCATTTAGACTGGGAATTCTGGTAAGCTCTTGGGTTCTTAGGCCAAGCACCCTATGACCAGGAGCCTTCTACCCCACCATCTACTACTCACCACTCATTGCTTATTGATATTGTTTGCACATCGAATGGACCAGATAATTCGATAAGTACCTAGGTGCTTTATCCCAACTCCTGATGATCAGGGGCTAGGACCAATGGCTTACCACTCATCAGCCTTCATGCTTCTTCTTGAGCTTATTTCAACTTTGGTTCTAGTTTGATAGAGAGCCCATGTTGGAACCATGACCAAGTGGAACCTTTCTTGAACAACAATACTTCAAACACCAATTTCTCCTCATTCCTTAAGAGTTAGACTAAGTGCCATATACAATTAGAAATATCTTGGAGAGTACTATCCAACCAAGCACTTTTCATGTGATTTTGAGTAAGTTGTCTATAGACAAAAATCCTTCAAAGTAGGCTACTCAATAGTAATGAAGGCATCAGAGGCTTAGCACAATATTAATTAAAGCAACTAAGATGTTAACAACATTAGAAGCCTCACACATGAAAACCTCAAAAAGCTTCCCTTGAACTTGACATTACTTGACATAAATGACTTAGACTTGACATCAATGAAAAAAATTGCTAACATATTGAAGACAGGTTAAGGGGAATGAGAAAATACTAGTTGGAAATCTTGTAAGAGTTATCAAATTAAAAAAATATCTAAATAATATGATGCACAAATTTGTATTTAAGTCAATATGCATTGGTATGGTGATTTTCATTGAGGAAAGTGTGAAATCCCCAATTTTTAATCCCCATATTACAAATGTATCTTATAAGTATGATGCACAACTATGCTCAAAGCAATGTAATATGTAAATGATGAACATAAAAAAAAAAAGGAATAAAACACGTCACCTAACTTTAGGTTGATCAGGACATAGATATGGGGCATAATTTTACAAAAGTGAAGGGCCTAAAATGGGGTCCAAGGTGGAGATTACACATGTCTATTAGTCTCAAACCACCTTTGTAGATTATATTTGTATAGAACTTTTGCTTCCTCTATGAATATCTAAAAACCCCAAATGCATGTGGGAGGTTTAGTGGGAAAAGTTTTATCACATAGTTATTGAGAGCATAGGGCTAAGTAAAACAAATCTGGGGAATGTGAGAGTTAAAAATGCATGGGATAAATGGAAATTTGAATAGGGAGAGAGGGAAATTTTTATGACTAGAGGAAAGGAGGCAAAAGGAGTTCTAGTGTTACAAAATTGGAGGCATCCATAGGGAGTGTTGAAGGCATCTTGTCAAAGTTGGAAAGTGCATGAAAAATAGGTTGTAAATCCTATAAATGGATTTATATTAAGAAGTTTACCCAGTAACAAGTGAGTTATTGTTTTGATCTTTTCATAGTGTTGTTAAAATTCCTATTTCCACTAATAAAGAGAATTCCCAACCAATACTGGTTAGATCCCTAGAGAGAAGTTGGATAGCCGAAGGAACTATAGGGAAAAGAAGGGTATCCTATTCCTTTGGTTGTGTATATTGAGGGGAAAAAGAGATGTTGGATTGGAATGGCTATAAAAATTACCTTGATATGAGGGAACAATAAGAATCCTTCGGAGTCACTTTTTCTTGTTGATTCATAACCAAAGCTTGAGGGCGGCTTTCCATTGAGAGCACTGTAGAAACTCTATGGTTGGGTCAAATGTCTTATGCCTACACTTAGTTGTAGATTGGTTCACAAAGATAATTTCCTTATTTATTGAGCATATGGGTTTAATTGTTATCCATTTTACTCCATATTTTGAATATTTAACATATTATTTTGTACATAACATGGAACACACTCGTGAATTTTTTAGATTTCTATCACATGAATGGATAATTTGTCATGTTACATACATTTGTTTTATTAAGTATTATGATTTATTAATTTGCAACAACCATGTTAATAATATTAATGTATCATTGATAGTGATAAGTCCATAAGGTTTTTCATACAATATATTTCAAAAATAAATTTATCAACATAAATGAGCACTTTATTAATGTGAATGTGGTTGTTACTAGTATTAATGTAAATAAATAACAACTTTCACTAATTATTAATTTCGTTATTAATATTTCTACATGATACTTGTACATCCATAATGTTTTCCTTAAATAATAAATGTTACATATAAGATTATTCAAATATATAAACACATTAATAATGTTAATACAGTTTATACTAATGTTTAATATAAAAAATAATAAAAATTTATTGATTATTAATGTGATTATTGTTAATATTAATATAAGTAATTAATAATTTTTTAATAATTTAATAATAAAATAATATTATTATTAAGTACTAATCTTCAACTAACTTCTAATCATTAATGTAATTATGGTTAGTAATTAATATGAATAATTAACAATTTTTTAAGTAATTTAATAATAAAATAATAATATTATTAATTACTGATCTTCAACTAACTTATGATCGAGTTTTCATCGAAGAATGTACATCATTCCACTCCTCTCTGATGTTTCTTTTTTATTATTTTTCTTGTGAAAAATAGACATCAAATTAAAGGAAGGCTTATGTGTGGTTTCCTTCCTGTTAGACTTTTAGGAGTTGAGAAAATTGACTTTTGCATAGGTCAAATTGGCTTCCCATTCTAGGAAGCCTTAGACATTGTTTTGTTTAACAAATTTGGAAAGTTTTGAAAACAATCAAACTAGATACTTTTAAAATGTGGTTATATTTTAATATAATGAAATTAATTAAAAAAATAATATTAATAAATTATTTAAAACAATTAATTTATAAAAATAATACTTAATATTAACTTATAATTAAGTTTCACACAATTTGTATAGATCATGGATAACTTAAAAAGTAATTTATTGGTTTCAAACAAGAAATTTGTTTGTTTTCAAATTATTATTATTGTGTTGATAAACACTCAAGTCCAACATAAAAGAAATGTGACAAGATTATGTTTATGTGATGTTATATAAATATTTTCATTCAATCAAATTAGATAATAATAAATATAAACTAAAAATATAATTAAAAATAAATAAAATATAAAAATAAAATTATTAATTATAATTATTAATTAAAACATTTTAATTAGGTCAAATTATCTAGTTTCTCTTCACAAAAATAGCTGCTAGCTCAGTTTCGTCCGCTTCTGGGGGGCAAGCTCCTTCCCATATCGTCAGTGAAGCCCCAACTCCCACTATCCAAGTGGTCCAGGCTTCACTCAATGAGGCTTTGAAGTTCTCTAAAAGTGCCATAATCTGCCGATTCAATAGTTTTTGGCCGCGACTGACAGCTCTCCACAACTGGATCTCGGAGGTATGGAAGCCTCTAATTCCTGATGCAATTAATGTCAACCCCTGTGCTAGGGGTTTCTTTATAGTAGATTTTGAAAACCCTGAAAGCAGACAATGTATTCTAGATTCTCGCCCTTGGTTTTGGGAAAAATCAGGCCTATTCATGAGGCCATGGAACCCATCATTTGATCTATCGACAATAGTCATAACCTCAGCACCAATTTGGGTGAGATTGCCAAACCTACCCTTGCATCTCTGGAATTTCTCTTCGCTAAAAGCCATTGGAAATGCAATTGGGAAATTTTACTGCAGATGCCCAGAAATAGAAGAATATGCCAGAACCACCTATGCACGCATTTGTGTGGAAATGGACTTCAGTGTTGGATTCCCAGCTGAAATACACCTAACAAGTAAAGACTATGTGTGGAACCAGAAACTCAATTATGAAAGTGTCCTCTTCAGATGTCAATCTTGCTTTGAGACAGGCCACCTAGCTAAAATTGTCCAAAAGTCTCCTAGAATTCTGCTAGGAAAAATCACCACAGTTCTACATGGTGGAAAGGAGCACAAAAAGAACACTACATTGTTATCAAAGAATAATACTCTCGAGAAAACTTTGAATCATAAGAAATCGGGCAAGAAAGAAACAGCTCTCAAAACAAGCAGGGGGGAAGCCCCGCCCAACAACAAAAGAGTGAACTCGACAACCCCTCAAGCATCAACAGTTATGAGGATTCGAATACCACACAAAATAAATCTTCATTTAAGAGCAAAGCAAATCTCCTAGACCAAACTTCTTCTCCAACTATCTTCAAAAGGACGAGCACAATAGATCGCGAAGCTAAGACACCAATGTCCCAAGAACCAGAAGAGATGAAGGAGATGCAAGATAAAGAAAGTTGGGAGACCATAGAGAAAAAAAAGAAAGCTACAACACCAATCTCGCCAAGAAAGACGAGAAGCCAAATAATTAGAAACTAAAAAAATTATAAGTACAATAGACCAATTTGGTCTTAATGGAGGTTAATCACCACCAACAACATCATCATCCTAAAAAAAAAATATAAAAAAAAAAATTAATAAAATTAATGATTATAACAATCAATTTTTAATAATTATCTCAATTATAATAATCAATTGGTTCAAGTATCTCATACTTCTTTTGATCTATGTTACGCTAGTAGGTTGGATAATCTGGGAATTCCAGTGATCACTTTTCATTTCCGGGGAGGCGCCAATTACGTTCTGCCGCAGAATTCATTCCTTTCGTATCAACAATATACGCGCGGATTGCATTGCTTTGCGTTCATTTCTGCACAAAAAAATAAATAATAATACAATGTAATGAAATATATTTTAAATAGTTTAATTAAGATAATAGTGAGTTTAGTAGCCCAATAAATATATTTTATATAATTGAATTAATATAATAGTGAGTTTAATAGTGCATATAAAGATTTAAATATGCACTATCGAAAATTGAGACCAAGATTTAAATATGCAATATGGAAAATTGATACCTAGTCTTAGTTAACTCGCTATAAAGTCGTAAGTGAACTATTCATGGAGGTGAAAATAGTTATAATTACTTGGCCATACAATTATCAGTTAATTATATCATGTAAGTAGAGATAATCCTAGTTAATAATGATAAGTTATATCATGTAGGTGGAGATAATTCTAGTTAATAATGACGAGTTAACTATTTTATATCAGTGGAGATAATCTTAAATAACTAAAGCGTAATCAAATATATGCTAACTGTAATAATATTAAACAATTATCTGGATAATTAAATTAATTTAATTTGTAACTATCTTTATTATAAATTTTAATTATAGATTATTACATTCTTAACCATAAATTACTTAATATATGAATACTCCTGCCATAAAATGTTTTGTAGAGAGCGTTTTTAAACTGATGACGCTAATATTTTTAATATAGAAAATTAATTTTAAAATCAACTAAACTTTGTAAAACTAGTTTTGAAAGTTAGAGTGAACATCATTATGAAAAAAAGTGACTTCTATTTTGATTAAATATTATGAAGTGTATTTTTTATTAATATGTTTTTAAATTATTAGTTTAAAGACGTTGGATTTAGTGATAGGTATTGAGGATTTTTTCATTGTTGGCTGAGGTCTCAATTTTGATAAGAACTTCACTATGTAGTTATGTATCATGATGCGGTAGCTTTAATATAAGGTTGGAAAAACTTATATTATATTAAAAATGGTTTTTGATTTACTCAAATCAAATTTTGCACTGTTACCAATTTAATGATCTTAAGGACTATTAATATTTTTGTTCATTTTTAATGGTTTTAGTTAATTTATGGTTTTTTTTCAGTGTTGTGATATAATGTTTTACATAATCAAAATTCATTTATAAATTTTTTGTATACATTCAGTTATTACATAAATAGGAGAAAAGATGTCAACTTTTGTCATTAATCTAATTCTCAATCTAGTAAATTATTGGAAAAGAATTTTGATATTATTTTATATATTCTCTCAATTAATAAAATATACAATTAATTTTTTTAACATTTTACTTTTTAATTCGTTTAGTATTGAAAATTTCATAGTATTTTCACAAAAACGTTAAGTGCAAAATTCATCTCAATTGGCCCCTTTCTCGTTCCGACCAGACTTGTTGAGATTGGGACATGGAGGAAACCATAAGAGGATAACAAACATTATTTCCAATAGGCCTTGTAGCCTTAGCATGCATAAAGAAAACAAAAAGTTAACTCAAGGTGATGGTAGTATATTAAGGAGGGGGGTTGCAGGTATTATAAGAGGAGTTGCGAAATCGCCGACATGTTCATGAATATGAAAATCAATGTGCTTCACCCTCGCTTGCAAGTTGCTGAGGCATTCATTTGTGCAACGACGTTGGCGTCGAAAGTTGTCCAATTGTTCTAGTATTTTGTTTTGGTTGTACTAGATGTCGTTGATGTACACCACCAAATCATTGCGGTCATCATATTGATGTTCCCAAAGAATATCCATGTTCAACTAGACATTTCGCAATTGTTCAACAATTGACTCTAATGTGGCAGGGGCTACCACATAACCTAGGGAGTGAGCTCGAGAGATGGCAACAGCCTCTTCCATCCCTCGGCTATCAAAAGTGTCCAAGGGTGAATTAATGCCCAGTTCGGGCTACTTGACACAAAATTGGTTTCCTCTCCCATGGCAAGGTTGTCCCCTTTGACGAGGCATACAAAGATAAACGAGACGAAATTGCCAAATGAGAGGGAAGGCACAAGATATCAATTCACAAAACCTGTAAGAAACACTATAGCCAAACCTGCAGAAAAGAAACCTCTGAGGAGTGTAAAACAACATCCCAATACCATGCATGAAAACACATATAAAGTTCAAGTAGAACCTGTCCCAGGACGCGACTGTTCAGGGCACCTTCCACCCCCTGGACTGGAAAATGAAAAGACGCCTTCCCCTGGGCGTCAAAGATCCCACACTGACTTTTCACCTTCAGGCCCCCAGAGTAGCATATTTTATCCTAGGACAACCCCCTCCCTCCAATTGCAATAAAAAGCATGGACCAAAAGGACCTGTAAACTAGGGAGAGCCCAATCATAATTCATTTGGGCACCCCAATTATGAGAGAGGAAATAGAAGTATATGGGAATGAACTTACCCCAAACAACATACACAAGCTCCGTCTCCTCCACAAACGTTTCCTCCCTTAAGAAGAAATTACAAGTGATAAAGCGAAAAGGCACCCCATCAATTCTCGTTGCAGGGTCCCATGGAAAACCTTGGACTTCTGTATCACACCACCCCTAGTAATCCCAGGTAATTGCCTCTCTTCTCAAACAAGGTCTTGACCCCAATGAGGCATCTTGGGACTCAACTCCATTGTTCTCCACGCAACCCAAATTCATCTCCTGAAACAAAAAATTGAACGAACTACCATTACAAGTCCTGTATTTATTGACTAAGCGTGCGAGAAGGGTCTCCACTCGTGGGCATTTAGAGTTGTTCTAGTTTGTCATGTGAGGTAAAGGTGCACGTGAAGGTCAGGCGTGCTCCTGTGGCAATTCAACTCCCAAGTGGCGATCGTGAAGTACAACCCCATCGAGAATGAAGGCATATATTTGAATTGTGTTTCTTATCTAAATATTTTAGAGGTTTAGACATAAAAAATATAAAGATTTATTTTAATTAAAAACTAAAAAAATGTAATATTATTATTAATATTATTATATATTATTATTTTAATTTGGTTTAATTATAATTTCATAATATTGAAATTATTATTTAAACATAGAAATAAATTTTAATATTTTAGTATTATTTAATTTAATAAAGTGAAAATAATATAGTTTTTTTATTTACAATATAAGAATTTTTTTTACATTTATTGACATAATTTTTATTGTATATTGTATTTCTTATTATTTAAAATATATTTTTGAATACATAAATAAATTTAGTAAATTTTGTTTTGTTAAACATATAATATTATAAATTACATAACTCAAAAATATATCTCTGTAAAAATTCAATTTTAATAATTAAATGTTTTGTGGGAGAGTGCAAACCTCTTTATTAAAATTTGATCACTTTTGAAAAAAAAAATTAAGTAATAACACATTTTAAATGAGATTTCTTTTCGAAAATATAACATACATTAATTACCACCTACAATTATTTTTTTATATATATCTATTTTGGATAGATAAAATCACCATGGAAATTTTCCACGTATCTACATACTGCAATATATTTTTCTGTGTATTCATCTTCACTCAGGTATGGACATAACACACAACTTTGGTTGATCGTGTATTTGTCTCACCTTTGTCTTTTACATTACTCAATGTACAATTTTATGAATTACGTTATTAGAATTAGTATTCTAGCATAGTTATTAAACTTTAATCTTTAAGGTTATATATATATATAATCTTCTCATTCCATTTTATTATAAAGTTGGTATAATACTAATAATATAATTAAATAATACTTGACTCTTTGTTCTAAAGTTTGGGTGGTATAATCTCTCTCATATATATATATAAGGTACACTTGGACTTGTTTTAATCGATTAAAGTTATTTACAATGCTATAACATGAGCATTTAAATATGGTATTTTTGTGGCATTACGTTCCACCATAGCTGTTATATGGACTCGTTTCATGTGGTGATCAAATATGGATAAGGGGTTTATGGTACTAAAATGAAAACAATATCCATCTATTTCGTTTGACAGTGAGGATTATTCAGTAATTGATCAACAATGATTGTTTTTTGGATTTTTGCTCGGGAAACTACCTTACTTTCGCCTTTATCGCCTCGGTATCATTGTCGTTTACTCTGGTTGAGAGCAAAGCTCTACAACCTCATGGTGATTTTAATGGAAAATAATGGGTTTCCTTCTGTTCTTGAGAGTATTGTCGTCAAATTTTTTATAGTTCTACTTAGATTTACCATCCACAACTAATTTATATACTAGCAAAGACATTTTTTTCCACCTGGTTCGACTTCACCTAGTAAATCCTCAAATATCTTATTTATTCTTGGATATGTATGTATATTTGAAGCTTCTTTATGAAGTTTCTCATGAATTTCACTCGCTAGTGGATGATTTGGTAGGTTAGCGAATTAAACCTCACCTCTTATTTGAGGATTTTGGGTCATGATGTCTCATTTCCACAAGGATTCAACCTAGTTTTGTGTTCTACAAGGATTCCTTGATGTACTTTCTCATTGTAAGTTTAATTCTTGAAACCCCAACTCTAACATTTTCAATGGGTTTCTTTGTCTATGAGTTATAATTTAGATGTTGAGTAACTTTTTCATGGCAGGGAATTATGCAGAGCCTTCATTCCTATTGACAAAGGGAAATATAATTTTAGCTTCCTTGGTAATTCTAGTAACATTTCCTTATGGTGAATTCCTAAGAAATTCAAGAATTTGACTAATGGTTGCACTCTATTCTTTTTGTAGATTAGTTCTAGTTGCAATTTGGGTTCGTTTTGGGAATTTTCTTGAGTATGCATCCACAATTTCATTTATTTTCACCACAACTGTTATAGGTGCTCATTTGTCTTTATTCTTTCCAAGGTTCCCATGCCATTAACAAACTTATAGCTTGGCCCTAGCTCGCCTCGAAATTTCATGTGTTAGGGTTCTACTGAGAGACCCTATGTTGACACTATACTATGATTTTTTAACTCTTTTTAAAATAATGTGATTTTTTTATAGTTTAAAATATATTTTGAGTATTACAAATGGATGTAATACAAACATGCACATTTTGTAGGTGAAGGATCTTAAACACATAATTCTAAAATAACATTTAATTTAGATAAAATTAATAAAAAATAAGTTTAAAAAATTAAAATAATTAAACTATTTATTCAAAATTAAAATTTGACAAATTAATTAATTAAAAAAATATTATGTTTAAAATATGGAAAAAAATACAAATGCCCTTTTGTATTGATAATTGAACCAATCAGTTTTAATAATTGAATGGTTTGTCATGCTATGTGTATTTAGGTTTAATATTCTACTAATAACCTAATTAGAAAATATTATTGCAGTAGGTTTATAATATTAATATTTTTATATAATAATTATAAAATTAATTTTATCAATATATGTGAATATATTAATACTATTAATGTATTAATAGTAAAGTTTTTATGGTAGAAATCACATAAGAGAAATTTTTGTGATTTCTACCGAAAAACTTTGCTTAATTCATTATAGATCACAGAAAACCTGAATATAGAAATTACTATTAATGTAGTTGTTACTAGTATTAATGTAAATAAATAATAACTTTTATTAATGATTAATTTTGTTATTAATATTTCTACATACATTGATAACTACACTTCTATACTATTTTCCTTATAATAAATATTAAATATTAAATTATCAACACATTAATATTAATATGGTTGTTACTAGTATTTAATGTGAATAATTAATAATTTTTTACGAATTATTAATGTGGTTATCGTAAATATTTATATAAGTAGGTGTGATGCCCAAAATGACTGTGTACCGCTATGGGTATATAGACTCTTCTTACAACTCTCAAACTTTGTCCTATGAAACATTTATGGTTGTATCCAAGGCGAGGACTCCGTCATTTCAGTGCATCTTGATGACTTGGGTTTGATGGATTATATGAGGATAGGGTTGGAGAGGCCTGATTTATGGAAACAATATGAGACATGAAGCCCTAGATGGAATGACCCCTAACTAACTTGGTTGGATAATTGAAGGTAACATTGATATATGGACCATGGAAATTGATGGCTCTTGAAGATTGGTTCAAGAGGGAGAAGCTCACCTCTCATTGAAGATAAGTATATCTTGACTTATGATGCTTATTACTTGTTAGATCTGATGATTATGCTTATTGCTTGTACTTCCTACATATGTATTTGAGTATATGGATGTTTCTAACCTCCTTAATGAGATGTGATGAGAAGATCCTTCTTGAGGATCATTTTGAGATGCAAATCTGGAAAGAGACAAAGAGGTACTTGATGAAAATATGACAAAGTGCTTCAAGTGGCCTATGACTAATGAAAAGGGCATAGGTAATACCACAAGGTATGCATGGTATGTTTTAGGTATTGGCTCGGTAAGCCCTAGGGTATGATGAGAATGTCTCTTTCTTTAATGGTTCATACATGTATATGAAAGTGACTTGGATCTATATCTTCTATAATGAAATGTTGCACCTAGTGTTGAACTTTTGATCTTCTAGAATTCTATGAGGCTATCTAGTGACACACTTGATGTGTTGCTAACATCTATGATCTATTCATTGGACATCTTGATCCTATAAAGAAGGCTAACACCTTGACTCCAGTAAATAATACTCTTGATACTTGTCATAATGGATTTCATACAGAAGAATAGTGCATTGACTCCTATACATGAGTCTGTTGGTAATACTTGTGATAAGCATGATTGACACTCTTGTTGTTTTGATAAATCTTTATTTGAGTGATCTAACCTGATTTCATTGCTCATGAAGAGCCTAGTAACCTTGATGTGAGAAGTATAAGTGTAATATTGATAAGTAGATATCATACTAACTATGGTCATGGTTAAATTGAATATCTTAACTTGATGGAGTGACTTGACAGAAAATGCTATTGTATTCATAATCCTTGAGAGATGATGTTGCATCTATCTACTACTTTGAGTCTAAGTCTTTGATGAAAGATTGATGTCATGATAGACACATGTTTATGATCTAGCAGATCTGTTATTGCATGACTCTAGTAGAGACATGCTACTTACATGAAAGGAGATGAATGATGCAAATCCCCAATCAGAGGGCGAATCTATTCTCAAGATTATTACCCTTATTACTATTTCTATTATATGATGCTGAAGTATAATTTATGTGCATATGACAGTATTGATCTACAATAGAATCCTAGATATGAAGACCATGCAGAAATTAGGGTTTTTGCTCTGGTCACAGTCACATGTCTAGGATATCTCATCCCTGGAGCACGCATGCTAAGGCCTAGACAATGTCCAATCAAGTAAATTTGATCTCATGCTAAGGTGAAGGGAGAAACAAGATTTTTAACTATAGCTGACCATCATGTGAATCTTTTTGAAGTTGTTTGAATTCTGAATCAAAGTGTCTCTAACATATTCTACCACTATTAACTGATTTTTGAAGTTCTTGGGTTAAATTGTTGATAACATAATGAAGTATTGTGCATGAAATTGGATGGTCACTTGGAAGATGTTAGTTCCACATATGTGTTACAGTTAGCAAGATCTGCAAGCAAGAAAAGCTTGAATATTTTGCATAACACAAACATGTACACTAAACTTGATGGTTTGTAGGTGACCGAGACACACATATATATATATGTCATTATGTTTGTGCTGCAAGAGGTTGGCATGATTTGGAATTACTGGAATATATGAAAAGTGTTTTGACATGATGCTTGACAAATTACTTTGAATTGATGATTTAGATGTTCTCTGAATATAGATCTCTCCACAATAGTAATTTGGACTAGACCTGATGTCTAGTGATCTGATTTGACGATTGTTGATTTCCCATGATATCAACATTGTGTGGGAATGATGACTTATGTGGGTATTCAAATATTGGCTTCCTTGTTCTTAGCACAATGGTTGAAAGAATGATAGTTGTGATTTGACTTGAAAAAATGGAACCTGCATGACTCATCCTTGATGTATGCATTTGCACCTAATGTTAGGGTGACTTGTATTATGATTAAGAGAATGATTTATTAGAGTGACTTGATGAAGCCTCATACTTATATTGCATGGTTGATCACAATATTTTGATATTATCTAGACTTGATATGAGTTCTACCTATCTCATGGTTTAAATATTAATATTATGATAATTACGACTTTGATTATGGTCGTAATATGGCTTCTAAATTCCGATGAGATGATTTTATTGATATAATGATACAACATTTATTTATGTCAATTATCTGGTGAATTCAGGATGATGAGTTCCAAGATATGGCTTTGATTATATATCATGATGATCTAATTGTTATAGGTGATAAGCCTCTAATGATCTAAATTAGAGGAAGATGGATTCTAAAGCCTGAAATGATGTATCACGACATGATGAATTGATTTCTGGAATTTGGGAAAGAAATTTCATATTGCAAAGCTATTAGAAAATGTTTTTGTAAAATTTCCTTGATGCTCTTATTTGAAGTTCAAAGATGTTGTTGAACTAGGCATGGCATCCGATAGTTGATTGAAGTATTGTTGATTCCATTTTTTGAACAACCATATATATACATATAATGTGCATAGAACCTCAATAAATTCATGATTGAGCTACTTCACTCACATAGACTTTCCTTTGAGCATGATTGAAATATCTGCATGAGGTATTATATTTTGAGAATGAGATATTTCACCTATGGTATGTATATGCATATACGTATTGCTGATATTTGAGATTATTGATAAGAAAATTTGGATGTTGCTTTAGTATGCGATCTTCCATGATATCTTGGATGAGAGTTCCATAGTATGATAGAGGTTGATCATGATGTTGCTAGCATGGCTAACTATGAGGTAAGATACAGAAGTTCCTTAGATAGTTGTTTAAGCATGATCTAGTTATGACATGGTTACAAATAAATATAGTTAGGACTGAGATACTCTCACATATTAAGTATGTACAAATGTTCAAAACAAGCTGAAGCTTTTGGTTGGTACCTCCTTGAGAAGGAAGATGATTATGGCATCCTTTTTTTATTTATATGATTATATATGATCTGACATGATATTTGATGTTATGTTATGTATGAATAGGAAACAATTATTATTGAGACAAACAGATTGCATATATTCTCTCAAAGGAATCTTGGTTTTCAAAGAGCATCCCCTCTAGATAAGGGGTAACGCTGATCGAGGACACTGAGCCAACTCTTCCTACCCTGTTTGAGCTCCGAGGGTGAGGAATCGAGATGGGGGGCTCCTTGGGTTGAGGAAACACTAGACAATAGGGAGTTACCCTATATATCTCCGAACCATAAGGAGTTACCCCTATCTATTATCCATAGGGTTGGAGTTGTATCTCACCCTATATTGGTCTTTGGAGAGTATACCCTAGTTGGCATCATACCCACAAGTCAGGCTTGTTGGGAGTATCACTCCTTGTCTGGCTAACGCGTTGAGAGTGTACTTGGGTGTACATAACCTAAGGTGATTATGATGCAAGTGTTCTACCACATGACTATTCTAGGTCATCGATGGGAGGATTAGTAAGAAATAGGATGGGTTGAGATGACCCGATATGATTCCCGGTTGAGGATATAGCTCCCTGATGAAATTCCAGGGTCAAGCGTTTACTCCCCTATGTGATGAGGTATTCTATTGCTCGATATGGGTGGAAGATATTGCTCCTGAATGTGGTTCCAAGTTGATATATTATCCCTAATGATATGCTCTCCGATGAACACATTCTAGACAATGACCTAACAGATAGAGGGTGGTATCTTGAGCTCCCCTCCGATAATAAATTATTCTTCTTCTAGATTCAAGAATGTTAAACATATGAGTAAGAACAATCAAGAGATAAGTAGAAATAAGCAAAGGATAGATCGAAATGTAAAATGATGATTTGTGATGATGAGACACTTGAGATGGACATGGAACAATGACTACATGATATATATGATCCATGCTGATACATGATGACACTTGAAGATTCCATAATGACATATTGTTTGACGGACAAATATTGACAAGTGGATTTCTCCCTAGTTGAGAGGGAGTGTTAATTTTTAAAATTGTGATAAAATTCCACATTAGAAAGCTCAAATTACAAAGATAGTGTGTTCATTGGATTCCTTTTTTTTGAGTGGACCAAAATTGACCTAAAGATCGCCCAATTTGCTTAAGCAAAAGTTAATTTATGAATTATTTTATTCATACATGTATTATGGAACGGGTCAGCCCTAACCTCATAAGTAACTGCTTGGCTCAGTCTGAACCCCAAGTGAACCCTCAGGAAAGCCTATAAATAGAAGAGACCTTAAGATCATTTTGACACATCTTCTCTTCTCTTTTGTCTTGGTTCACACAGGTTCGACAGAAGGATTTCACTCAAGGGTCTAAAATCACAGGTGAAAGGTTTACTTTGGGTTATGGTCTTCTGGATCTCGGTCGCTGGCATATAACAGGGCATTCTAGTCCCTAGATGTTGGCACATAAGTCTATGAGAGCGACTATAGACCCTTGGACACTACCACAAAAGCTTATGGGAGTGATTATGGCTTCAGAGGTAGAGTGGAAGGTTCAGGTCCCCAATCACTCGCACAAGGTAGTCCTGAGAGCAACCAGGATATCTCAGTCACTCACACAAGGTAGTCCTGAGAGCAACCAGGATATCTCAGTCACTCGCACAACAAATGTAAAGGAGTGAATTTGAGATTTAGATGTATTGCACCATAGTTCCACACATAAAGAATACCTGAGAGTGATCGTACAGTTACATTCGTCCACATGCATTGACCAACAGAGTAACCAGGGAGTTTCAGTCGCACACAGATAATCATGATGAGAGCGACCATAATTCATATCTCGGGTTTGACATCTTGGCTTCATTTGACTTCAGTGATATCATAGATCTAGGTTTCTCTCTACTGTTATACAGATCTGTAGATTTGTATATCTTATTTGTTAGTTTTCGCTACAAACATATGTATCGGGATCATTGATAGTGATAGTAGTGCTTAGTGGTGTTCGACATAGTGACAATAGTATACAACAGTTAACATCAGTTTGTGATAGCACGTTACAACCATTAGTATGAGGATTCTAATTCCTAGCATGATTAGATCTGTTTCATAGATATCATTATTTTTTTTTTGCATAGACAAAGTTATGGATCATTTAACTCTCTTTTGTTGCATCATTTGATGACGATCTAAGAAGAAGAAGATTTGCAGGATTTTCCCCATAGTAGGTTTTTCCCTGGTCTTGGACCAATCCTGGTGTCTCTATGTGTGTTCATGTTTTCTTTTATTGTTCCTTTTATATTCTGTTGCATTGATGATGATGGTGATGTTGTTTCTTTCTATATAATTGCATATATTGATGTATAATGGTGTAGATATGTATAATGTAATGATGAATTGGGGTGAACTTAACGTATTAATGATGAAATGCACCTACCAGAGAAAAGAACAATGTTTCCCTATGAAAAATTAACATCCTTGTGCCTAACTGACTCACTCTAGCCAACACTTAGCCAATTTTCAAACCCTCCAAGCCCTTATTTCCTTGCGTTGTTCCTTGAGGAAAATAGCCCCTGTTATTTAGGAAATTTGCTCAATTGAATTGCGTAAGTCCTTTAGGCCCTTCCACTGACTACAAGCACCACCTGTACACATTAGAATAGTCTACAAATGTTAGGAAACTACCTTGGAATCTTCATCTCAATTGGGTAACTCGAATTCTCTGTATGCATCAGTGATTTTGGGGTAATTGATTAGTTAATTGTTTTATCACTCAGTGTGGTTGAAGTTTCACTTCCAAAACTTGACCTCCACTAGTTCTTCTAACAATTACAACTATTTTAACTAACCATAGCTCAATTTAACTAAAATATATTGCTACAAATTAGGAATCAATCATACTGAACTAAAATCAAGCTTCCCCAACTCGAATTAGTTAACTGAGTGACAAGTCCCATGTCATCTCACTTAACTACCTCCAAGATTTATGCTGAAATAGAAATTCAACTTTTCTCTAGTTTGACCAAGGAAAAATCAAACTGTGATTTTCTTACTGCATTTTCAATAGTTTGATAATCCCTTGGGTGCTTAGGCCAAGTACTCTATGACCAGAGGCCTTTTGTCCCACTACCTATTGCTCACCACTCACTTCCTGTTGATATTGTTTGCACATCAAATGGACTAGATAGTTCAATAAGTGCCTAGGTGCTTTATCCTAGCTCCTGTGATCAGGGGCTAGGACCAATGGCTTACCACTCATCGTCCTTCATGCCTCTTCTTGGGATTCTTTCAACTTTGGTTCCAGTTTGATACGGGGGCCATGTTGGAACCATGACCAAGTGGAACCTTGCTTAAATGACAACACTTCAAACTCTGATTTCCCCTCATTACTTAAGAGTTAGACTAAGTGTCATATACGATTAGAAAGCTCTTGGAGAGGACTATCCAACCAAGCACTTTTCATGTGATTTTCAGTAAGTCGCATGCAAACAAAAATCATTCAAATTAGGCTACTCAAAAGTAATGAAGGCATCATAGGCTTAACACATTATTAATAGACACAACTAATATGTCAAGAACATCATAAGCCTCACGCATGAAAACCTCAACAAGCTTTCCTTGAACTTGAAATTAGTTGACATAAATGAATTAGACTTGACATCAGTGAAAAAAATTGCTAACATACTCAAAACAGGTTAAGGGGAATGAAAAAATACCAGTTAGAAATCTTGCAAGGGTTATCAAATTACAAAATTATCTAAGTACAGTGATGTACAAATTTGTATTTAAGTCAATATGCATCGGTATAGTGATTTTCATCAAGGATGGTATGAAAAGCCCAATTTTTAATCCCCACATTACAAATGTGTCTTATAATTATGATTCACAACCATTCTCAAAGCAATGTAATATGTAAATGATATACATTGAAAAAAAAAATAAGAATAAATCACATCACCTAACTTTAGGCTGATAAGGATATAGATATGGGGGATTATTAGTGAGGGGTTTAAAAGGGGGTCCAAGGTGGGGATCACACATGTCTATTAATATCAAACCACCTTTCTAAATTATATTTGTATAGAACTTTTGCTTCCTCTATGAATATCTAAAAAACTCGAATGCATGTGGGAGGTATAGTGGGAAAAGTTTTGTCACATAGTTATCGAGAGCATAGGGCTAAGTAAAACATATTTGGGGAATGTAAGAGTTAAACATGCATGGGATAAAAGGAAATTTGAATAGAGAGAGAGGAAAAAAATTTCTACCAGAGGAAAAGAGGCAAAAGGAGTTCTATGTTACGAAATTGGAGGCATCAATAGGGAGTGTTGAAGGCATCCCATCAAAGTTGGAAATTGCATGAAAAATTAGGTTGTAAATCCTATAAGTGGATTTATATTCAAAAATTTACCCAGTAACAAGTGATTTGTTGTTGTGATCTTTTCATAGTGTTGTAAAAATTCTTGGAACCCCCAATAAAGATAATTCCTAGCCATCATGTGTTAGATCCCTAAAGAGAAGTTGGATAGCCTAAGGAACTATAGGGAAAAGAAGGTTATCCTACTCCTTTAGTTGTGTAGATTGAGGGGAAAAGGGGATGTTGGATTGGAATGGTTATAAAAATACCTTGATATGAGGGAACAATGGGAATCCTTCGGAGCTAGTTTTTCTTGTTGTTTCATAACCAAATCTCGGGGGTGTCTTTCCATTGACAGAATATTAGTACCACTATGGTTCGGTCAAATGTCCTACGATACACCTGGTTGTAGACTGGTTCACAAAGATATTTGTCTTATTCATTGAGCTTATATGTTTAAGGGATGGGTTTAATTGTTATCCATTTTACTCCATATTTTGAATATTTAACATGTTTTTTTTACATAAAATGAAATACACTAATGAATTTTTTTTTTTTTTATCACATGAATGGATGGTTTGTCATGTTGCATGCATTTGTTTTAATGGGTATTATGATAAATATTAATTTACAACAACCACGTTAATAATATTAATGTATCATTAAATCGACAGTCATGATGACAAAATTTAGTGTAACATATTTCCCCTTAAAGTGCAAAGACATCAAATATGTTTGATGACTAAAGCTTTTTATCATGTTAAAGGTTCAAATGAAAGACCAATTGGTTGAAGAACTGAAACAAATAATCAAGGATTACCAAATCATGCTTTCATATAAACATCACTGAGGTAGGAATTCCCATACTCAGAGTACAAGTATCTCAAAGAATCAGTATGGAAAGACATCTGAAGGTCCATGTCAATAAAAGACATTGTATGGATGTAGCCATCAATAGATCTATGTTTACAATCATGAATATTTAATAACTCCACACAACCTGGATGGATGAAACTAGATCCAAGGTCTTGATTTCCATCTCTTCATGTATGAATCTAACCATGTGAGTAAGTGTCTTGAAGTCAAACATGGTAGAAACCACCTAATTACTGATCAATGATCTAAATTGTTAACAGGTATGAGAGAAAGCACCAATAATTAAAATGGATCTCAAGGTACTTCAGTACATCTATGAAGTGTGATTAAATTTTTTCAAGTTGAACACTCATAGAATCATTTGATTGAAGGCCAATGATGAAAATTTGTTGTCGAAAGTGAGAAACCTGCCATTGACACATGCAGACTCCAAGGCACCGAAAGGGGGTTTCTAATTCAACTTCTTGGATAATGTGCTACGTCGATAGGAAGCGACTTAGTGTAGGACAGCCTTGTTGTATCCCCCATCAATGACATGAAACATGTTTTAATTTTTTAAGAACAAAATGGGGAGATTTAGGATTGAATCAGGGATGACCGAAATGATTGAAGGTTATGATTTGCAAGGTAATTTTGACTGAGGTTGGACTTCTCTTGAACATATCAATGACATGAAATTTTGACTTGGAAGCGTTTGACTCAAAAATAGGACCAAAAACCAGTTTGAATACTTTTAATGAGGTGTGACCAATTCAAATGCAAAATTATTTCCAAACCCAGACGCAAAGTTGACAGAGTTTCATGTTCAAGTGTGACAAACTTCCTTATAATACAAAAAAAAATGTTCTTTCCCAATTTTTCCCCACCATTACTGGAAAGTACCTCTTTATTTTTACACAATCTTGAGGAGGATAGCATATGTTTGTCACCTATAAGTCATCATTTAGAGTATTTTTAACGAACCCAAGGAAAGAGTGCTTCGGTCTCATCATGATTGACGAGTCCTACACTGTTTATGTTTTACGAGTCCAGTGGAGGGATAACTCAGTGTTGTTTTCATGTTTAAAGAGTTTGAAAAGACAAAAAAAGGAAACTCATACAGTTCTTTCAATGTAAAATTTTAATGAGCCGAGAGAAAGTGAAACTCAGTGTTTTTCATATTTAGGGAATCTAGAGGAAAACGTAAGTAAACTCTAAAATGCCATTTTTTGTAGTTTTAGTCTCTTAATCCTTGAAAAGCATAAAATAATGCAGGACAGAACTCTTCTAACCATTATTAGTCAAAGTATACCTTTTTCGTAAATAGTCTACGTAGTCTGTAAAAGAGGTAAACTTATACCAGGTAGATGTTTTTTTCATTTACTTTAACAAGTTTGAAAGAAACAAGTGTACTTAGTGTTATTTTCATGTTTTGGTAGTTTGAAAAGAGCTTAAAGGTAACTCCAATATTTCTCTTTTTCATACGTTTAAGGAATCTGAAAAAGTGATAAAAATGTACTCATATCACTGAATTTCAACTTAATTAACAAGTAGGAAAAGACAGAAAGAACTCGACATTTTCATGTATGTTTTACAAGCATGAAAAGATAGAAAAATAAGCTCCATATTTTCATGAGTTTAATGAGTCTTGAAAATAATAACCAAAATGGACTCTAAATAGTTTTCATTTTTATACAATCTTGAAACAGAGAAAAACTATGCTTAAGAGTGGTTTCATTTTTACATAAGATTGAAATAGAGAGGAAATTGTGCTTGAGATAAGTTTCGATGCCCCCCAAGCATAACCTATAAAGGTACATTCCCCCCAATATTCATTCGATCTACCTGAGTAGACTACTAGTTACTAATAGGTAGATGAAATGAAGGTTCATTTACGAGATCAGGGGAAATAATCGACTTAATTAGGGGAGGATTTGTTTCATTTTTTAACGAGCTTGAGATAGAAATATGCTTATGAATTTCCTAGATGGGTTTCATTTTTACACGATCTTGAAACGAAAATAACTATGCTTAGATATTGTTTCATTTTTTAACAAGGTTGACATAGTAAAGAACCATCCTCATAATGACCTGTTTCAATTTTTTTAATGAGGTTGACACAGTAAAATAAGTATCCTCATAGGGACTTGTTTCATTTTTTAACTTGGTTGACATAGTAAAAGAACCATCCTCATAAGGATCTTGATCATGGCTTCCATTTGGAAGAAACACATGCCAAGGGTCACTCCCCAATCATGGCTTCCAAGAGGTCTTCATCAGAAGGAAGAATAGTTCTGTGGAAGAAACACATGTTAGGGGAATCAATGGGGACAAGAAAATCAGGTTCAAATGTCCCCGTTCAAGGGTTCACCATGTTAATTACTGGATTTGAGTCAAAAGAAGTTGAGGAAACAATGAGAGGCTCGCTTACATCGGTAACTAAAAACATGGGACTCGTTGCCACATAATTAACCACTGGTGGGGTAGATATCACTTCCATATAAGGAACATTCATGGATGTTAAATGGTTGGTATTCGAATCAAGACCAATGAACAAAAGTTGGTAAATAGTCACAATGTTTCCATTGTGAGGAAAATACATCACTTGGAAGAGTGTGGACATGACAACTTTCATGGTATAGACATAGTATCATCCAAGGATAGAATTGAAATCCAGGGGGCCTTGGACTACCATAAGATCAATATAGATATTTTTTCCTTCCAAAAGTAATAGGTAACTTAGGAAGGATCCCTAAAGGTTTGCTAATGGTTCTATTAAAAGCTAACATACTCTATGTAATAGGCACAAGCTAAGGGGAACCCAAAGCTTGACAAGTGGTTGAGGATAAAATAGTAATAGAAGCACCTTCGTCGACATTTATGCGATGCACATTCTTACCATACACGTTCACAATGATTTGGAAGGGGGTGGAAGAAGGAATATGAGGCTCTGTTAGTCTACTCCAATCAAAGGAAATGACCTCAGTACTTGAACGAGGTTCTGTTAAAACAGGTGAAATACCCCCTAGTGTAGAAGAATTTAAAGTAACAATACGAACCTAAATGGTATTAAGTTCACTCTCTATAGGGAGAGTTGGATTGACCAAAGATGGAATTGGTTTGACCACTTGATCAGCTAATGGTTCATCAACCTGAGTTATGTGTGTTTCACTCTCCAATGGAAGAGTGGGATTGATTGTACTGGGAATTAGATCAATCACTTCATCAACTGAAGGAAGGTTTGGAGAAAGTTTACAATAACTAGTTGGAAGTTGTTGTTGTGAAATAGTAAAATTTTCCAACAATTTTGAGGCTTCATCCATATGAGGGCAAAGGTGACTATGATGAATCCCTTTACATAACCTACAAGAAAACCTAACTTTACCCTTTTTCTAAGGAGCCTAACAATCATTGGTCAATGGATCAATATTAAATTGATTAGAATGTTTAGACCACACTTATAACACCTTTGGAATACCATGACAATCAATAAGAAGGTGGTCACCCTTACAATGTTTTCAAGGGAATTTGAGCTTGTGGTTTCTTTTGCAAAGTTCCTCAACATTTTCCATACTAAAAGTTGGTTGGTTAACTTCTCTCTTACCTTGCTTATTTTCCTTCTTCTTCCCTTTCTTGTTCTTCATAGCCACTTGGTTACTAGCATCAAGGATTTTACCAAGTGAAGAAGAAGAAAGGGAGGAAGACATTCTGGGTGAAGAAGGTAAAGGGTTAACCAATGGTTGGTGTTGTTGAGACAAAGAACTTGGTTGAGGTGAAAAACCTAGTCAACGTGGTACAATTTGATTATTTGGGACTAAAGAAGTTGAAAACAAGCACACTGGTAAACCTATCATGAATCCATGAAGTAAAAATGTACCCATATAGGGAGAACTGACATTTCCAAAGTTCAGAAAAGGACTAGGATTCTCGTTAATGGGGATTCCTTGATCGGTAACTTCCGGACTTGTTTCTATTAGATTCAACTAAAATGATTTATATTAAGAATTTAAATAATATTCACAATCCACACCTAAGGTCTGCAAAAAGTAAAAACAAGAAAATAACACACGCTAGTAAATCTAAGGAGTCAAACCATGCAAACAAACTTCTCACAGTGAAATCACTAGTTGGTAATGAAATCCAACGTCACAAAGATCAATGTGAAAAGTGAATAAAGATAGAGCGGGTGGAACCAGTTACATTAACAACCTACATAATGAACATGATCTAGTGCAAGTAACTTCACTTATGCCATCTCGAGCGAAGAATACCCTAAAAAATGGTCCAAGTGATTCTAGCCAATGTCTATTCTAGGTACATCAAAGACTTCCCCTCCATTGTGACCTTGGGTAATAGACCTAATATTATGGTCTCTAAGGTTACAAATTATGAAAATTTAACCTGGGAGGACAATCACAGATGAGACGTACACGTAAGGGAAGAGTAACAAAGGTCAATCTCCTTGAAATTTCCTCAACATGGTTAATCTGAGGTTTACCTTCAAGTGACTCCTAAGCACCTTTCAGCACCATTTGTAATACATGTAAAACACTCTACCATAACCAATGAAGTGAGGTTGATCCACTAGGTCCGATATGATCTTGTGCTTAACTCCCTTGTTAGAGGAGCTTCACAGAGCCAAACTGTAATAAATGGATTTATTCCCTATTGTAAGATTCTAATGTTTATTTGTAACTTTGGAAAGTTAACTCACTTCCCTATTCCAAGGCCCTACAACCTGATCTAATGTAGGTGGAAAGAGCCCTAAAATAAAAAAAATTCTAATTGATTTTATTAGAGCTGTTTTTTTTTAACTGTTACTTACTCAATGGGTAAATGGATGTGAAATTGATGGTGTTATGACCCGACTCAAAACTTTAATGCAATAGAACATGATATTGTGACCTATTCATTTCGATGAATTCTAGCTAAAGTAAGGAGAGAGGTTCTTCTTTAAAATATTAACTCCAAAATGCACCACTTCTAATTTTGCAATGCAATTCAAATCCCTAAGTGCCAAACCATGCAATGTAATCTATGCACAATTTTCTTGAAAACTATGAAAATGTAATCTATGCACAATTTCCATTCATGTTATGAAAATGAGAATTCTAATTATGCAAATGTAATATGTGCAAGAGAATTCTTCAAAACAAACATAGGATGATTCCAAATGAGTGAAAGAACAAGACTATTTTCCTTCACCAATGTAACTAAAGAACCAATCAAGTGTAAGTAAAGGAAATTGGGTGAACATTCCAAAGATCAAAAGTGATGACACTCAAAGGCGATTAACACTCAAACACAATTGAAACCCCCGGATGACTGAGGGGGAAATGTTTTTGCAAAAATGAAAGAAATAACATGCAAAAATTGTTAAGAAACCAAGACAAACCTCTAAGTAATGACCAAAGGAAATCAAATTAATAATTTCTCAAAACGAAAATTAAAAAAACCCAATAAAATTGACAAAGACCCTATAAGACTGTAAACAAGATTAAGAAATCATAAAAAACAAAAAAATTGTACTTAAATCAGAGAAAGCCTATATTTTTCAAAAACTTTACAGGGTTGCACAAGTCACTAGTTCAATTCAATGCAGTTACGCACTATGCACCGCAAAAAATTGCACAAAATTGCACTCTAAAAGAAAACTGCGCAGACCTAAAAACTTAAGAAAAAATATAAAACAAAGGTCTCAAACTAGAAATTTCAATTCTTAAAAGGGTCTAAAGGTGTCAAGGGTCACATGAGGACACAATGGAGCACTCTCGTTCCCCAGTATGGTCACCAATATGTTATGCAGAAAAATCACTTCTTGCAGATTAGAAGGATCTCCCTAGATTTGCAAAAAAAACATAGTAACAAACATCAAAAGAATTCCTACCTTTCCTTAGCCTATAACTAAAACATGAAACATGTACTACATGAAGAATCACTTACCTATTAGCGATGTTCTTGTAGAATTCCTTTTAGTGCTTTCCACAACCAGCTTTTCCTCAATGCCTTAGAGGCTTTCCCATTGCTTTCCACAACTTCTCCATGATGCTCCAAAAGAGATCTGCATAGGAAAAAACATTCAAAGGGGTCAAAGCATCTCACATATAAAATCAAAGGTAAATGAAATCCCTAACTTAAAATACAACATATAGTTGTACCAATAATCAGTTATAAACTATGCGAGTGATTAAGGAATCTCGTAAATAACATCAAAATAGATGCAATTAGGAAAGAACAACTAATTTGTATTGAATTCAAGGGAGAAAAAGTTTACAACCTAGTTTCCTTTATGTCACAAGCCTATTCCAATGGTCTTTGTTCCTTCCCTTGATGACAAGCTTTTCAGACCCAAAATTAGCAGCATAGGTTTACAGATCCAAGTCTCCTCCATCCTTTAGTCTTGTGCTTAATTTACAGGAAAGAGGAGGAGATTTCTAGTTCATCTTATCAAGGGATATGATCCTTAAGAGGAGGAGATTAGTTCCATTAACCAAAGGATGATGCGCAAGTATGTAGTAGTTCGAGGTTTCTAATTTGGATAAGATTCCTCCATCAAAGCTTCTAGAAATTGATTTTTAATTTTATTTTCTTGAATATGATTACACAATTTATAGTGGAAGAGAGTGCGTAGAATTATGCAGGACACAATGGTAAAAACTACACATGTGCAGTTAATGGCTAGGAAAACTACACAGATGCTCAAAAATGGTTTTCAAGTAGTGCAACCCAAAATTCCTTTTGTCCCTAGCATTATTTTACTTCAAGCTTCACAGTGGATTCACTTGAGACACTCATCAGATGGTGAGAGATCTTAATCAATAGTCGTGGTGACAAAATTTAGTGTAACACCTAGGAGAGGGGTTTTTCCATGGCTGAGAGCCTACATATTGTGTTCTATTGTTCTTATGATCTTCATGCTCCTTTTGATAGTTGCTTGATGATGATAAGATAAGAATATTTAAATGAAGACAACATAAATTAAAATTATCACAAGCTATTATCAAAGTAAGAAAATATTTTTTGCCTTTTGATTTTCTGACATCAAGCAATAAGAGGATCAAAGCTCTTAGTGCAATTGGTTCCTTAGGTTTTTCACTAGAAAATTAAAAATTTTCATCTCGAGAGATTTGGTCCCTCTTTACGCTTATACATCTAGAATTAAGATGCATCTAGAATGATGTATGCAATAATTTAGGGAAACCAAAAAAAAAATACTAATGTTCAACATTTTAATATAATTATCTAATCTACACAAAAGAGAAAAAAACATTGTATTCTAATTATTTATATCATGTATTTTATGATTTGTAATAATTTTTTTTGAGTCATAAAAAATAATTTTTGTAGTTATTTTTTTTGGAGGGGGTGGGGGTTAACTAAGAATTCCTCTAAAGAAAACCACTATTTATAATTTAAATATTTTTTGTTGTTGTTGTTTATATCTCTCTTTGCCTTATACACTTAATATTCCATAATAAATTACAATAACCTAATATATTTTATCAAATATTTATATTTGATTAACCATCTCAAATCATAGCTTAAAAAGATGATATATAAAAAGTACTAGTTTATTGTTTAAAACATACTTATTGATAGTGAATTTTGCAAAATGGAAAGAGATACCTTTATTTCTCACACTCATGGATGGAATCCCTACTAAAATCCTTAGTATAGATTAATGCATCTCAACTAGGGTATTCATGGTAGATAATTGCAAACATGAAATTGGCCAATTACTAACCCTTTTTTTTAATGTTTGTTAAGTTGTGTGAGTATGAGATGATCACATGCTTAACCTTTGGCTTGAGAAGCTACAACCCAGGGGAATCTAATCCATCAAAATCATCTGGGGATCGCATCCAACCAGGGCCACACCAACCCTTAACATGGATGTATTTTTACCCATAGATTTTCTAGTAAATGACCTTCACATCACAGAGTTCCTTAATAGTACACCCCATCACCGTCTATTCTACACCCATGGGCACCCAACAACTATTTTAATCAATTTGAGTATGATTTTATTACACTAGAAAGTACTTTCTATAGCCTATAATGAGGGAAATGTTATTTCTTACATGCTCAATATAAAGTTGGCACATGGCATTTCATTTCAATGTTAGCCATCTATATAAAATATAAAATGTCCACTTTAAGTATGTGTGTGTAATCATTTCAATATTGTCCACATATAAAATATACAATGTCAACTTTAAGCATGTACGTCTGTGTATGTGTGTGTGTGTGTGTGTGTGTGTATAGATATATTAATTGAAAGTGAAGGAAAGTGAAAAAAAAATCTTATTTTATAAAACGTTTTTAGGTGTTTTCTAGAGAATGAAGGTAATGTTTAATTCCTTTAGTAGTTAGCATGGAGTTGACAAATGATATTTTGGAAAAGAATTATTTAAAAAAAATGTTGATTATAAATAAATTATTTCAATGTGTAACTTAACTATAACAATTGAATATGAAACCTGTGCACACATCTGCATGGGAAATTACCTCTAATGATAACCTCTAATTGATGCACATGTTCCTAGGAATGAATTCTTGATATGCCTTGAACTTCCAACTATAATGACAACTACGGAACCATGTCAACATGGCTCAAAAGCATGCACAATTTCTGACTACAATACATTTTTATGCATCGATGACCAAATTTTTCTTTTAACCATGTGACATGTTTTTAGTTGTTATCAATCCAAATATTTCATTATTAGGCTATATCGAGCATTAATTCAATAACTTATATCCTCTTTTCATTCCAAGTAAGCATCTCAATGAAATTTCCCTGATTTTTTTTTTGAAAATTTATTTTAAAATTGAAAGAAAACCTAAATGACACCATAAATATAAACACCATATTGAACTGTAGGAAACTTGGCTAACATGGAGCCTAGTGAGAACCCAAACCCACTATCACTAAACTACAACTTAAAACAACCAAACCCCCACCTAGAAAAAATAAATCCCAATGATGATAGGTCGATAGGACCCTAAGCACCCACCTGCTAGCTCCTATGACTAAGGGTTGTGGCCACTACCTATATTCTCACCACTTTCCACCCAAAATTTGATTCTTGTATTTCCTCTACTAGCAGCCCAATAGATGGAATCGTTAAAAGATAGTGTTATACGTGACAAACTAGACTTTGTTTGATGCCTCGCCACTTGCTTCTCTACCATTAGATGATGTTTACATTGCTTTCCCCCTTTCCAATGGGTGGTGGGAAGTGGTTGATGGTCCCACTGGATGAAGTCATGAGAAACACAAAAATATTTTAACACTATCAAACCTTACAAAACCTATCCTTGGCATATATCCTTAGGCATCCCAGGCTGCAATGTCATGTCCATGTGCACCAATCAAATCCTACCACATGTCTTTTGTTGGCATGTACTTGCCACATGTATTTCCATGTCAGTATGACATCACTTTCAACCACGTGTTTTTCCATGTTACTACCACATATTACTCAAAAAAGTGCCACATGGACACCCAAAAAGACCTAATCCATCTACCACATGTCATTTTCATAAAGTGCCATGTGTCATCTTGTACATGTGTACCTTCCAGTAGTATTTGCATCATCTCCACCTTTCATGCGAAGTTTCCACCTGTACTTCCACGTTGTGCAACTTGCCACACATCATCCATTCTTTTTTGTACACATCATTTAGACTGGGCAGTCTATGTAGAATTTAATATGTAGATTCGAAATTTCTCATGAAATTTACTAAATCAAAAGACTTGAAGCTACTCTACTGATCTACAAAATTTAATTAACCATCTAGAACACAAATCATAGACATGCAAAAGGAAAGATCACACATGCACAAATATGTATCTAGGGAAAAGAAACTGCTCAAAACCCCTTCCCATCTATATTGCATTAATCAGATGATAGAGATGAATACATATGCTTTCTCAATCCTAAGCACAACCTACAAGTGTATAGTCTATCCCTCTATCTGATTGAATGAATCTAAGCAATACTTAACCAATTTTCAATCCCTCCAAGCTCCTATTTCCTTGTGTTGTTCCTCAAGGAAATTAACCCCTATTATTTAGGAAATTCCCTCAATTGGATTACGTAATTCCTCTAGGTCCTCCATCTGACTACATGCAGCACCTGTATACATCGGAATAGTCTACAATTGATAGTACATTGCCATGGAATCTCCATCTCAACTGGATAACTAGAATTCTCTACATGCATTAGTTATTTTGGGTTGATTGGTTAGTTAACTGGTTGAGCACTGAGTGTGGTTGAAGTTCAACTTCCACAAATTGACCTCCACTAGTTCTTTTGACAGTTAGAACTAGTTTAGCTGACCATAACTCAATTTAAATTAGCAATTAATCGTACTGAAATGAACTCAAGCTTCCCAAACTCAAACTGACTAAGTTAATTGAGTGACAAGTTCCATTTCACCTCAGTTAACTACTTCCAAGACTTTTGTTGAAATACAAATTCAAATTTTTTATAGTTTTTGTAAGGCAAAGTCAAACTGAAATTTTCTTACTGCATTTTCAGCACTCCCTCTCAACAAGAAATGGATTATCAACCACCCCTATCCTGCACCTATGGAACTAAAACTTACCTCTTGATAAGGCCTTTGTAAAAATGTCAACATCGTGTTCCTCTGTTGGAATGTACTGCAAAAAAATTATGCACCTTTGCACCCAATCTCGTAAATGGTGATACCAAATATCTATATGCTTGGATCGAACGTGAAAAATAGGCTTTTCAGAGACCTTGATGCAACTTTGATTATCACAGTAGATCAAAGTGGTATCCATCATCTGACCAAACAATCTAACAAGTATCGTTCACATCCAAATTGCCTCACATGTTTCTTGACTTACAACCATTTATTTTTCTTCTCCCGAGATGAGTGCCATAAATCTTTTCTTCCTAATATACCAAGAAACCACTCTGAGCCCAAAACAGAAAATTCCACCTAATGTTCTCTTTCAGTATGATGGAATCCCTACCCAATTTTCATCTATGAATCCACACAACTACACTCCCTCTATCCATTTGTACCATAGTCCAAACTGAGTAGTGTCTATGAGGTACCGTAGAACATGCTTAACTACCCTCCAAAATAGTTTGGTTGACCTAACCATACTTGGCTCAGCTGGTTGACTACATAGCACCTACCTTGCCTTGTGTTCACAAGATACATCAGTGAACCCACAAACTCTCTGTAAACAGTAGCATCCACTTCCTCACCTGAAGTTGCATCCTCTTTCCTCTAGTTGGTCACTAGAGGTTTCTTCATGGGTTTTCATCTGTCCATGCAGAACTTTTGAAGTATCTCATTGGCATACTTTCCCTAAAAGACAAACAGTTCCCATCACCTTGTCATACTTTGAATCCAAGGAAGTAGTGCATGAGACCCATGTCCTTCATTTCAAACTCTCTTGGAAGGTCCTCCTTGTAAGATCTGATCAATTGCTCATCACCAATCAAAATCAAGTCATCAACACATAAGATAATAACAAAAAAAATTCTTTCTAGAAAAATATGATAGAGGTTTGCATCCACTTCACTTTCGGTGAAGACCAAACTAGTGAGATAGTTATCAATCCTAGTGTACCAGGAAAAAGGTGCTTTCTTAAGTCCATACAATACTCACTTGAGTTTGCATACATGAGGCTCCCGATAAAAAGTCTCAAATCCTTTTGGTTGCTTGATATACACCTCCTCCTCAATAAATCCATTGAGGAATGTTGTTTTTACATCCATCTGATGCATCTTCCACCCCATCTGTGCAGTCAGAGAAAGAATTGATTTGATGGATGAGTACCTTGCTATAGGAGCAAATGTATCCTCATAGTCAGTTCCCTCAACCTAAGAGTACCCCTTGGCCACAAATATGGCCTTGTACTTTTCTATGCTTCTGTCTACTGCATGCTTCACCTTGAAGATCGAGCTCAAACCCACAATTAATTTATTCGTTGGTCTTGGAACCACTTCCCAAACACTATTGTTTATAATGGATTTGTAATCCTCCACCATTGTATTAACCCATACAAGTTTCTCTACTTCTTCCTCAAAAGAGGATGGCTCAGTCTGTACTACCTCAATCATTAGAGTCATGTAGCTAGTGTACCGATCTGGTGACCTTCTCTGCCTACACTGATTTGAAGGAGAACCCACATTCTCCCTCGCATCCTGCACAAGTATCTTAGCTTCCTTGGTCCTTTTCCTACCTTCTTTGGATGTTCCTACTTGAGTGGTCGTCTCCACTCTTTTCTCCTCAACTTATGGCGACTCTACAACTTCTTGAGGTTCCTCATTTGGAGCTAAAAGGTCCTCTTCTTGTGGGATTTGAAGCTCCCTCTCAAGAGAGCACTACATGGCTTTGTCTTCATCAAATTTTAAATCCCTTTGCACAACTATACTTTTCAGGGATAATAGTTACACACAGTATTTGTGCGGAGTTTCTGTGTAACCCACAAATACCCCAAGTTATGTTGTCAGCTCTAGCCTCTTCCTTGATTATTTCGAGACATGGCAATAAATAGAGGCTCCAAAAATCCTGAAGTGCGACACATATGGATTTCTCCATGAGAAAGCCTCCTCTGTTGTAATCATGCCATGAATCTGATGAGGACTCTTGTTCTCCAAATAGACCACTTTGTTGCATGCTTCGGCCCACAAGTGCAGAGGTACGTCGTGTTCATGCAACATCACCCTTGCTTCTCCCACAATATTATGGTTCTTCCTCTCATCCACCCCATCCTATTGTGGGTTGTGGGGTGTTTTCAAATCTTGTCTAATGCCTTCTCTTGCATAGAATTTTTTAAATTCATTCAACATGTACTCACCTCCATTATCACTCCTTAGAGACTTCACCATGTTGCTCGTTTCTTTCTCAACCAGTGCTTTGAATTATACAAACTTGGAGAACGTCTCATCCTTCTTCCACATGAAGAAGATCCAACACTTCCGTGAGAAGTCATCAATAAAAATGACAAAATATTTGTGTTTAGGAGTGGAGGCTATTGAGAAAGGTCCAAAAACATGAGACGGTATCCTTTTAAGGACTAAATGTGCTTTGTTGTCCCAAACATGGAAATTGGCTTTTGTGTACTTCCCCAAGGTACACCCTTTGCATGTATCCTACTTCTATATTTCTCCTTTGGGGAGGCCTATGGTTATCTATTGCATGACCTTCAAAGTGCCATGATGCAAATGGTCAATTCTTCTATGAAAAATTTCACCGACATTGTGGCTTTGCACCTTCTCTGCCTTTGTGCTTAATTCAACACAATCCTCCACATCTGGCTTTTACAGGTTCTACACACGAACCCTGATCTGCTTCACCTATCTCAGGGCTATGTGTCTCAAGAATTTTTTCCTTTGCTAAATATCACATCATAACCACGATCTTCCAAAACTGCAACGAAGACAAGCTTTTTCTTTTGACCTAGAACAAGCATCACATCCTTGAGTCTGAGAGGGGAGCCAAAATCCCTCTAAAAGGTTATTGTACCAATCCTGGTTGCAGTGTACCTTCCATCATCTACCATATCAATTTGAATCTAGATATCTTTCCCCTCTAAATCACTAAAAAATTCTCTATTCCCCGTCATGTGTAATGAGGCACTAGTTTCCAAGTACCACATGCTCCCCATTACTATGCTGGCCATGCATGCAATGAGAGTAAAGTCAAGCTCAAAATGTGAAGCCAAGCTTCACCTACTACTCCTCCTAAGTTCTTCTTTCTTGTATTCCTATGTGGACGCTTCATGGCATAGTGCCCAAATTCATGACAGTGAAAGCACTTTATTCTAGACAAGTCTTTCTTCTTGCCCCCTTGACTAGATTTTTCTTTGGATTGGGATTTCTTCCCTTTCCTTTCTTTTCCTTTCTATCCAAGGCATGATTTTCTTCATTCTCTCCCTTGGATGAAGTCTCGTCTCTGGTATTCCACCTTATTTCCTCTTGTACCAAATTGGACCATAGGCGTTCCCAATTTGGTAGTTTCTCCCTCCCATTCATGAAATCTTGGTTGTTGTGTCAGCTCTTGGGAAGGCTTAGAAGGGCTAGGCTTACCAAATCATCCTCTGCAATAGTAACACCATCTTGACCAAGTTCATCATGACATTGTGTGAACCTGCTCAAGTACTGCAGAATATTCTAGTTCTTTTGAATCTTTATATTTCAAAGTTTATCCTTGAGTGTTAGCGTCATGTGGTCACTACTATTCTAGAAAGAAATTGTCAGTGCTTATCACATTGCATACAAAGACTTTTTTCTTTGGATATTTGAGACAATATGGTCTCGTACTTCCTCCAATATGATTATCCTCGCCTTGGATACACACTTCTTCCATTCTACTAGATCATGAGCATCAGTTGTTGTTGGTTTCAGTCATTAATGATGAATTCCTTCAATCCATTATCTTCCAACACTACCTCCATTCAGTCTTTCCAAGCAACATAATTTGAGCTTCCCTCAAGGGAATACTCGAGTCCTAGTCCATAGAAAGCTATCCTTTTATCTCTAAAGAATTGATCTCACGAATCCAATCCCCCTACAATAACAACTTTGAAATTTCTTCTCTACCGTGAATCTTGCTCTAATACCATGTAGAAATTAATGTGTAAATTCGAAACTACTCATGAAATTTACTAATTCACAAGACTCGATGCTACTCTACTGATATGCAGACATTAATTTGCCATCTAGAACACAAATCATAGACACGCAAAAGGAAACATCACACATGCATAGAGATTTATCTAGGGAAAAGCAACTATTCAAAACCCCTTCCTATTTGTATTGCAGTAATGAGATTAGAGAGATGAATACATATGCTTTCTCAAGCCTTAGCACAACTTACAAGTGTATAGTCTATCCCTCTGCCTGACTAACTGACTCTAGCAAACACTTGGCCAATTTTCAAGCCCTCCAAGCTCCTATTTCCTTGTGTTGTTTGTTGAGGAAATTAGTCTCTACTATTTAGGAAATTCCCTTGATTGGATTGTGCAATTCCTCTAGTTCCTTTGACTAACTGCATGCACCACTTATACACATTGGAATAGTCTACAACTGGTATTACATTGCCTTGGAATCTCCATATCAAATGGGTAACTCGAATTCTCTGCATGCATCAGTTATTTTGGGTTGATTTATTAGTTAACTAGTTGATCACTAAGTGTGGTTGAAGTTCCACTTCAACAACTTGACCTCCACTAGTTCTTTTGACAGTTAGAACTAGTTTAACTGACCATAACTCAATTTAACTAAAATAGATTGCTACAAATTAGTAATCAATCATATTGAACTAAACTCAAGCTTCCCCAACTCAAATTAACTAAGTTAATTGAGCGACAAATATCATGTCACGCCAGCTAACTACCTCCAAGATTTATGCTAAAATAGAAATTCGAATTTTCTCTAGTTTGACAAAGGAAAAGTCAAATTGATATTTTATTGTTGCATTTTCAATAGTCTGGTAAGCCCTTGGGTGCTTAGGCCAAGCACCCTGCGACCAGGGCCCTACTTCCCCACCACCTACTACGTGCCACTCACCACCTGTTGATATTGTTTGCACATCGAATGGGCTGGATAGTTCACTAAGTGCTTAGGTGCTTTATCCCAACTCCTTGTAATCAGGGTCTAGGACTAATGGCTTACCACTCATCAGCCTTCATGCTTATTCATGATCTTCTTCCAACTTTGGTTCCAGTTTGATAGGGAGCCCATGTTGGAACCATGTGGAACCTTGCTTGAATGACAACACTTCAAACTCTAATTTTGCCTCATTCCTTAAGAGTTAGATTAAGTGTCATATACCATTATAAAGCTCTTGGAGAGGATTATCCAACCAAGCACTTTTCATGTGATTTTGAGAAAGTCACCTGTAGACAAAAATCCTTCAAAGTAGTCTACTCAACAATAATGAAGGCATCATAAGCTAGCACATTATTAATAGAAAAAACTAAGGTGTCAACAACATTATAAGCGTCATGCATAAAAACCTCAACAAGCTTCCCTTGAACTTGACATTACTTGACATAAATGACTTCGACTTGACATCAATGAAAAGAATTACCAGCTTAATTAAAACAGGTTAAGGGAATGAGAAATTACTTGTTGGAAATCTTGTAAGAGTTATCAAATTACAAAATTATATAAGCACTATGATGTACAAATTTGTATTTAAGTCAATATGTATTGGTATGGTGATTTGCATTGAGGATGGTGTGAAAACCCCTATTTTTAATCCCCATATTACAAATGTATCTTATAAGTATGATGCACAACCATGCTCAAAGAAATGTAATATGTAAATGATGCACATTAAATAAAATAATAAGAATAAAACGCATCACCTAACTTTAGGCTGATAAGGGTATAGATATGGGGGATAATTTTACACAAGCGAGGGGGGTAAATGGGGGTCCAAGGTGGAGATCACACATGTCTATTAATCTCAAACCACCTTTCTAGATTATATTTGTATAGAACTTTTCTTCCTCTATGAATATCTAAAACACCCAAATGCATGTGGGAGGTTTAGTGGGAAAAATTTTGCCACATAGTTATTGAGAGAATAGGGCTAAGTAAAACGAATTTGGGGAATGTGAGAGTTAAACATGCATGGGATAAAAGGAAATTTGAATAGGGAGAGGGAAATTTTACTACTAGAGGAAAGGAGTTCTAGTTTTACAAAATTGGAGGAATCCATAGGGAGTGTTGAAGGCATCGTGTCAAAGTTGGAAAGTGCATGAAAAAGTAGGTTGTAAAGCCTATAAGTGGATTTATATTCAAAAATTTACCCAGTAACAAGTGAGTTGTTGTTGTGATGTTTTCATAGTGTTGTTAAAATTCAAAGAGCTCCTAATAAAGAGAATTCATGGCCAAGTTGTGCTAATTCCCTAGAGAGAAGTTGGATAGCCTAAGGAACTATAGGGCAAAGAAGGGTATCCTATTCCTTTGGTTGTGCCGATTGAAGGGAAAAAGAGATGTTAGATTGGAATGACTATAAAAATTATAAAAATTATGAGGGAGAGAACAATAAGAATGCTTCAGAGCCACTTTTTCGTGTAGATTCATAACCAAAGCTCGAAGGTGTCTTGCCTTTGAGAGAATTGTAGTTCCTCTATGGTTGGGACAAATGTCCTATGTCTACACCTAGTTGTAAATTGGTTCACAAATATAATTTCCTTATTTAGTTAGAGCGAATATTTTCCATACATATGATTTAGTCAAAAAAGAGCGAATATTTTCCATCCATATGATTTAGTCAAAAAAGTGTCCGTCTGCCATCCCTCAACAACGATCCTTGGTTCTTGGGAGGGAAGAATCAACTTGGCAATCGCCACGGGGTCCACATTATGGGACCGACTCCAAATTCAGTGTGTATATATATCCAATCCATGCGATGCATTTTCAATTCATAAGGGAGTTTGCTCACGGTATTCAACAATGGCAGGGCTCCGAATTTTCCGTGCTACGCTGATCGCTATCATTGCTTTTTATGTGTTTTCATACAAAGGAATCTGCAGTACCAGCAACGAAGAAAAGGCGGAGATGATTAATGCAACTGCCACTGATCCAGCGAGGAATTATGAGGGCATTAGAGTAGATCTCATACGCAGAGACTCCAACCTTTCAAATGCCGAACAACTGCGCCGAGCTATTGAACGAAGCCACAACAGGCTGCGCAGGTTCCAACAATATTTCATCTCCAAAAATGCCCATATTTCCCCCAATCCCCTTAGCACTGCAGACGGTGAATTTTCGATGCAGGTGAAAATAGGATCCCCGAATCCAGTAACGCTGCATTTAATATTAGACACGGGCAGCGATTTGATATGGACCAAATGCCAGCCTTCATCACTATATAAACCCGGGCAGTCCTCGTCCTACAGTAAAGCTACCTGCGCTACCAATGTCTGTTTAGCCGTGGCCGGCCGTAGTTGTGATGCCCAAAGTAACTGTGTATACCGCTATGGGTATACAGACTCTTCTTACACCTCTGGAACCTTGTCTTTTGAAACATTTATGGTTGCATCCCAGGCGAACACTCCGTCATTTGAGCGCATTGCATTTGGATGTGGGCATGACCAGGGGAAATCATTTGCCCAATCGGACGGTATAGTCGGCATGGGGGGAGGGCCTCTATCACTAGTTTCCCAGATTGGATCTTCCATTAACAATGTATTCTCCTATTGTTTGGGATCCATGAATAATCCTTCAGCAACCAGCCCTTTATTCTTGGGCGGCACTAATTTCATTGAAGCCGGTAAATTCAGTGTCACCCCTATAATTCGAAACAATAATTTCCCAACCTTCCACTATCTGGGCCTTGAAGGAATCAGTGTGGCTGGCAAAGCAATCCCTTATCCGAAGGGCATTTTCGACCTTCAACCCGGCGGACGAGGAGGCATTTTCATCGATTCCGGCTCGACGATAACCTATTTGGCGGACGCAGCGTATCAGCAACTACTGGCTGCTGTTCGCTCCAGCATTAAAACTCCACCGGTTCAAGTATCTCATACTTCTTTTGATCTATGCTACGCCGGTAGGTTGGATAATCTGGGAATTCCAGCGATTACTTTCCATTTCCGGGGAGACGCCAATTACGTTCTGTCGCCGCAGAATTCATTCCTTTCGTATCAACAATATACGCGCGGATTGCATTGCTTTGCGTTCGTATCTGCGGGGCCGGCTGGTTCCACATCGATATTTGGAAATGTTCAGCAGCAGAATTTCCATATAGTGTACGATCTGAAGCGGAACAACCTCCATTTTGCTCCAGCTAATTGTGCTTCTCTGTAGATACCTACCATTCAGGCTTCACCATGATTCGCACTGCTGCCATATGTACTGGAATTTTTTTTTTTGATTTACATTCTCCGTATGTTAAAGCATTTGAAGCATTCGTATTCAATTGTCGTTATATGTTGTATATTGTAGTTACGGTAATGGCATTTTGGAATTTTGTTCGTTGTTGCATTGAGTGTTTTACCTTTTTAATTTTTTCACCAATGAAGATTCAGCAGTTTTGTAGATTCAACACTTTTGAAAATTTACTATAATTTATTGTATTTAAAATTGAAGGATGTAAAAATGTTATTTTTTATTATTTAGATTTGTGAAATTGTAGTTGAATCTGTCTAAATTGGATTTAGTAGAAAATCATAATAAATAAATGATAGAAACAAGAATTAATGAATTCTATTCATGCACACGAAAAAAATCCAAAAAATAGTTTCTTCTGAGGGAGTATAGTTTCATCTTCTTATTCATGCATTAAAAAAATAATACAATATAATGAAATATATTTTAAATAGTTTAACTAAAATAATAGTGAGTTTAGTATGGCTAACAATATATTTTACATAATTGAATTAATATAGTAGTGAGTTTAATAGTGCATATAAAGATTTGAACATGCACCAAGGAAAATTGATATGCCATAACGTTGAGTGAACTATTCATGGGAGTGGAAATAGTCATAATTACTTGGCCATACAATTATCAGTTAATTATATCATGTAAATGGAAATAATGTTAGCTAACAATGATGAGTTATATCGTGCAAGTGGAGATAATCCTAATTAATAATGATGAGTTAATTAATCTTAGATAACTAAAGTATAATCCAATATACACTATTTCTAATAATATTAAACAATCAATCTGAATAATTAAATTAATTAATTTTAATTACCTTTATTACAATTTTTTAATTATAAATTATTACATTCTTAACG
>APFE030514491.1:0-25016 GCA_000404065.3 Pinus taeda
TTCTTAACTTTCATTGATGATTTCTCCAAACGCACTTGGGTATACTTCTTAAAACTCAAGAGCGAAGTATTTAACACATTTTTTTCCTTCAAAGCCTTTGTTGAAAAACAATCTGGACATCAAATTCTTAAGCTAAGAACTGATAATGGTGGAGAATATGTTAAAAACACATTCATCAACTTTTGCACCGAAAATGTAATTCAAATGCAACATACTGTTCCATACACTCCACAACAAAATGGTGTAGCTGAAAGGAAAAATCGCACCTTAAAGGAAATGGCTAATTGTATGCTGCAATCTAAAGGACTCAGTCTTAGTTTTTGGGCCGAAGCAATTAATTGTGCAAATTATATAATAAATCGCACTCCTACTAAGGTTCTAAAGAATATCACTCCAGAAGAAGCTTGGAGTTCCATTAAACCAGATGTAAGTCACTTTCGTATTTTTGGAAGTGAAGCATGGGCCCATATTCCAGATGAAAAGCATAAAGCTTTAGAACCTAAGAGTGAGAAATGCACTTTTGTTGAATATTCTGAAGATGTAAAAGGTTATAGACTTATTCCATTTAAGTCCAAAAATGTTATCATTAGAAGAGATGTAAAATTTGATGAAAATAAATCAGCCTGCGAGCCTAGTCCCGCGGATGTGCCACCTCTTCCTATCTCTTCTACTTTTGAAAACATTTCTTCTTCAGATGATGAAAGTGAGGATGACAATCCTCCCCCACCTTCTCAGGATCCTCAACTTCCAAGATGGGTCCGTACTACTCGGGATGCAGCAGGTGATCTTGCCGGTGATCCTACAGATCATCGACGTACACGTTCTCAGTTTGAAAGAGCCTCTTCTTTACTGGCTCAAGCTCCAGTAAATCATGATCCTGACACTTTTGCAGAAGCTTCAGGCCATCCACATTGGGAAGTAGCTATGAATGAAGAATATCATTAATTGTTGGCAAATGATACATGGGATCTTGTTCCTCTACCAAAGGGACGCAAACTTATTAGATGTAAATAGGTTTACAGAACCAAGTATGGACCAGATGGGAAAGTTGATAAACATAAAGCTCGTCTTGTTGCTAAGGGCTTTTCACAGGTTGAAGGCATTGACTACACTGAAACCTTCTCCCCTGTTGCCAAAATGAACTCTATCCGCCTTGTTTTTTCCCTTGCTGCCTCCTTAAAATGGGAAGTCCATCAGATGGATGTTAAATCTGTCTTCTTGCATGGGGACTTGCATGAAGAAATCTATATGGAACAACCCATTAGCTTCATCCAAACAGACTCCAGCCTTGTATGTCGACTTAAGAAATCTCTTTATGGTCTCAAGCAAGCTCCTCGGGCTTGGTATGCCAAAATGGATAACTTTCTTTTAGAATCTGGCTTTCCTAGGTGTCATTCTGACAATACTGTCTACACCAAGACAGTGGGAAACTCTCTTATCAGCCTTGTTCTTTATGTTGATGATCTTATTCTTACTGGTAGTGATCCCATCCTTATAAACCATGTGAAGTCCAGCCTTAAAAAGAAATTTGAAATGACAGACTTAGGACACTTACACTATTTCTCCGTCTTCAAGTCTTGCAATCCAAGGAGGGTATTTCCCTTTCCCAGTCCAAGTATGCTTGTGATATTCTTCGTCATTTTCACATGGAAGAATGTAAGCCAGCCCCTTCTCCCTTTCAGTCTGGAGTCAAACTTTCAGTCTCTTGTACTTCTCCTGAATTTGATGCTACCTTATACCGTCAACTTGTAGGAAAACTCTTGTATTTAACCCATACTCGTCCTGACCTTTCCTTTGCTGTTGGCCTTGTTGCTCGTTTTTTGCAAAACCCCCGTGAAAGTCATTGGAAAGCAGCTAAAAGAATACTTCGTTATGTTCGAGGTACAATACAGTTTGGGATTCATTACAGTGCCAAAGCAAATCCTCTATTAATTGGTTTCACTGATTCTGATTGGGCTGGTGACCCTGATGATCGGAAGTCTACTGCCGGTTATGTCTTCACTCTTGGTTCAGGACCTATTACATGGGCTTGTAAGAAACAGGCTGCCATTTCTCTTTCGTCAGCAGAAGCAGAGTATCGTGGTGCCGTGGAAGCTAGTAAGGAAGCCTTGTGGCTTCGTCAGATTCTATCAGAATTTGGCTTTGAGCAGCAGCATCCGACTACACTTTGGTGTGATAATCAAAGTGCCATTCAGCTTTGCAAAGATCCAGTTCAGCATCAGCGCAGCAAACACATTGAACTTCACATGCACTTCATCAGAAAGCTCATTCATGACCATGTTCTTGAAGTGCAATATTGTTCAACAGATGATCAGGTTGCAGACATCTTCACAAAGGCTCTCACAGAGGCGAAGTTCACTAAACTTCGATATATGCTTGGAGTTCAGGAAGTTGTCACTAAGGGGGGATAGGCTCTAGTGCCTCCTTCCTTCTCCTATTGTGTCATATTTGTAAATCCTTCAATCCTATCCCAAGTTGTTCTTAAGGGGGGATGTTAGGATATTCCGACACATAGGAATAGTTAAGTTCAACTTGGTCTAGTATAGAGTTAGGTATAGAGTTAGGTAAAGTGTGTTTCTTTACCGTTGTACATTTTGTAACTTACAATCCGACGGTCACGATATGTAGTGATCCGACGGTTCATTCTCTCCTCGGTATTACCGACACTTGAACCGTGGCTTGACACCCGATTGGTCCATGAATTCTATTTAAAGCGCATGGAGGGTCATTTGTAGGTTAACCGTGCATGAGAGAAGCTTATGTAAATTTTCATTCTTTTATTAATAAATTGCCTGTAGTAGCCACGTTGGCGCAGGCGTGGACTGTTTCCCTCTCTGAGGGTTTTAACCACGTCAAAATACTGGTGTATTGATCTGTGATCTGTTTGTGAGCAGTGTCCTTCTGGTGTTCTATCTGAGGAACTTACCCTGTAAATTCCTACATATTTTTGGATGAATTTTATAAGGAAGTACTAGAAGAACATTGACTTTAGGCACTAGAATTGGTGTTGCATGCTACACCTTCCCGTTGGTGGGATACGCACAAGGATACCTTTTCTGTATGGAAAGAATACGGAAGGATGATGAAGTTAAAATTTGGCTATGCTAATACTAGAATGACATAAAACTATAGTAGGAAGGATGATATGTGTGATCATTTAGCACAATGGGTTAATGTCTAGGGAAAAAGAACAAATGGAATGGATACATATCTTCTGTCATATGCTAGATAGAAATCTAATGAATTGGTATTTCAAAATAGAGCTTCGCCATGAGGATGTTGAGTGGAATGTTCTAAGTGAAAATTTTCTATTAACTTTCAGCTTTAAGGATGGATTTGATAGTATTGATGAAGTGATGCAATAAATAAAAACAACTATCTTCAAAACGTTAAAGGAACCGGTAGAATGGACCTAGCCAGATTGGAGTACATAGTTATGCTATGTGCTATAATGTTATAATGTGATTTCTGAAGAAGAGGATGATCCATGAAATATTACCATTCCTGAAACTGAAGGGCAGCAAGTGGTCGAACAAACAAAGGTGGAAAACCCAGATATATCATAACCTTTGAAAACTCGATAGGTAAACATTGGATTTGAAGACGAACCTATGTTCGCAAAGGTTGGAAATTATTACGACGAAGATATGGTTGATATGGTGGATGATCTTTTATGTGAGTACTGGGATTTATTCCCCAAAAGGTTTTCAGATTTGAAAGGGATTTTCATAGATTTAGGCATCATGAAGATTACGTTGAAACTAGATGCAAAGCCTATTAAGCAATGAACTTATCGATTGAATCCAAGGTATAAGGAAAAGGTGCACCTAGAATTGGATAAGATGCTAGAAGCTGACATTATTGAGCTTGTAGAAGAAGCTGATTGGGTAGGCCCAATGGTGGTCCAAGAAAAGAAATAGAATGGTAAAATCTACATATGTGTAGATCTGTGGAAGTTTAATTATGCCTATGTGCATGACCCATTTTTGACATTTTTTATTGATGAAGTATTAGAGAGTGTTGATGGACAGGAAGCGTATTCATTCACTGATCGATTTTTGGGTTATCGTCAAATAAAGATCACACCGGAGGATTGAAGCAAAACAACCTTCGTGATGGAGTGGGGTTTCTTCCAATATACAGTGATGCCATTTAGATTTAACAATGCGCTTGCAATCTTTTCCCGAGTAGTGATCACAACATTCAAATAATTTATTCATAAGTTCTTGGAAGTATATTTTGATGACTAGGCCATGTTTGGGATGGTAAAGCGACATGTTGCGAGTTAGCTCCTCATGCTGGATACACATCGAAGATATCAAATCATGCTAAACTTAATGAAGTGTATATTCTGTGTGCCTTTTGGGATTTTTCTCGGCCATGTTGTATGTAAGCAGGGATTGATGGTGGATGTAATGAAGATTGTTGTCATTGTGAATTTGGAACCCCTTAGGAACAAAAAAAAATTATGCGTGACATTTGGACACAATGGTTACTATAGAAAGCTTATCAAGGCATATGCCCAGATAACTGTACCAATGGAAAATTTGTTAAATAAGGATGTGATGTCTTTTTGGGATGAAGACTATCAATGCAACCTGGATGTATTGAAGGCAAAAATGGTGACAACACCTATCTCAATGTTTCTCGACTGGGAAAAGGAGTTTCATGTGCATGTTGATGCTTCTTCCATTACACTAGGAGAAATATTAACACAGGTGTTATCTCAAAATTAGACCTTGGAAGGTTGCAGACCAGGAAGACTTCAAGTAACTGTTTCAAACCTACTTTAGGCGAAGGCTTAGCCTCCTCAACCTGAGAGGGCTCTCTCAAAAGGGTTAATGATTTTAATTATAGATAAGATGGCTAACTCTTGTAAAACAACTGTGACAAATATGAATGGTGGAAACCGATTTAACAACTATCCATTGGGCTTATGGAGTCAACAACACCTCAATATCACAATGAACTCAACCTTACATGGAAGTCAGGGCATTCAACATTTAAACATTCAGAACATAAACTCATATGGGACCACACAGTTTACAAATGTATACAGGAAGTCAGAGCACATTCAGTTAATTCTGAGTGATTATACATCCATACTACTGTAAGAATTAAGAAAAGGACAACATCACATATTCTGAACATAAAAAAATCCTTCATGAATCCTGAGAAGCAAGGTCAAATATGTATTACTGAAAATGAGTCTTACATGAGCCAAATACAAGCTTTTCCATAAAATTTCCAACCCTGATTACATTGCTGTTTCAGCTATATATAGAACTCTTATTCTAACTGATCGAGATTCCTTCTCAAGCATGAGGGGAATTCGAAAACTTCTTCTATTACTAACAACTCTTTAAACTCTAACTACTTTAATAAATACAACATAATGTTAACTGGAGTTTTTTAGAGATCTAAATCAACTATAACTCTAACTCCATATTACATGCATAATGGCCTTAATTAAGATGTTTCCTTTCTTTGACATCTAGTTCTCTTTCATTTTGACTGAGATGGGTGTTTAATGCTCCATGTTGACCTTGAACGTTGTACCTTCTCCACTGTCCAGAAAAATTGGGAGTCTATCCTTACTTCTCGGCTTTATGGTCTTCAAATCTTCATGAGTCGGTTTTTAATTGTTATCCCTCAAAATATGACGGTGGCCACGTTGTGATGTGCTGTCCACTATTATGAAACCTGATTTGATGATGTGTCATCCACTATTTTGAAAACCAAAGGGAAAATGCATTCAAGCTGTCTGATGCATGTTTCAGTTCTCTTATGATACGACAAAATACCACTTTTTGATTCAAATCCTTTATTTCCTCTTGTGCTATTCTGATTGGTTGTTGTAACTTCAGGTGTTTTCGTTGTATACAACTGTCCTTCAAAATTTTCCCGCTTCAACTTCAAAACTGCTTGATTTAAGTTGAAATCATCACCTTCAGTAGTTTCGTAGTGTGCTACGAAACTGCTGAGTTGTTTAAAAGACTTGTTTTTTAACCTGAGACCTTTATTAACCGAGTATTTTGATTGCCATAAAATTCTTTAGACTTTCCAAAGGCTGAATGGGAATTTAGATTTCTTCAGAAATATAAGATCAAGCAAACTTATCAAAAAAAAAATTTAAACAAAATTTTACTTGAAATGTAAACTAATTTAGCAGGTCCTTTAAGCTGGTTTAGCTGCGCCTTCAGATCTTCAATTTGTTTTTTCATAACCTTATTACCAGCTCTTAGTTGCATATTGATCATTCTGATGTACTTGGCTTCTTTGATTGCTGGTACTGTCCAGGTGTGAAATTGTGTATTGCAATCAACCACTTCTACAACTACATTTTCTTCCCATAGAGTTTTAATTCTATAATAGTTTGCTTGTATGATTGCATGTCTTCTAGCAGCTTTCTTCAACTTGGAAATCTCATGCTTAGGTGATTCCAATTGGCTCTTCAGGTTTGCTATATTATCTTCTTTACATGTAATGACTGTTTTTCCTGTGTTCTCCTTTTGCCAACGTTGTGTCCCTTCCCCTATTTCCTCTATTCTGGGCAGTGCTTCCTGTACTTGCTAAAATCTCCTTGTCATAGGTCTTCTAGGTTTAAAAACAAACTCTTCAGTTGGCTCATCAAATTTAAGCCTTTTTGAGGCCTTGGCTTTCTTGGTGCTTTCTTGTTCTGACTATATCAACTCAATTTGAATTGGTTGAGACTGCTCAAAATCAATAGCCTGTAATAAGTCATTTAGACTTCCCTTGGACACTGGACTTTCTTCAACTGCTATAGCTTTACCTTTTTCCTTATTCATCTGGCTTCTTGTTCTTATCCTTGGGACTACTTCGGATGTGCTTGTTTCAGGTACATTCCTTTTACCCTAAGCTTTTCCCTTAGTTGCTTGCTGAGGCTGATCTTGGATGATGAGTGGCTTCACTTGTTTCCTTGTTTCTGAGTTAGGAACTCTTTTAGCTCTTGCTTCTGTTTGGAGCTCAGCTATTGTAAACTCTCGTGTAGGTTGAGGAGTGAGGCCAGTCTGCCTTTTGAAACCAGCCATAAAAATGAAGGAATTCCAATCTCTGTTTACCTTTTGAAGGCCATCTAAAACTAGTAGTTTGATCAGACCATGATGAAACAAAGAGGTTTCACAATCCTCTTTCCTCAGCTGTACCTTATCACACATCTTACTCAAACTACGGAAAATATAAAAAGGTAAGTCTATGGAGACCTTCCCTGTGAAATGCAAAAGGAGTTTAAAATGGTAAGAGTAAACCTTGTTGTACCTTCCTTCACAAGTCAGATATTTCTGTATGCAGGTGAGTAAATGAGCATAATATTCTTTGACATAACTCCTGGGCACTGCCTTACTTAAATCTTCATTTACAAATTCATCCTTCAAGAACTCCTTTCAAGGATTCATGTCAAACTTAAAATTTTTAAACCATTTCTCTTGTCCTCGTGGTATCTCTGTCACAGTAGATATTACATCTGGTGAAACCTGTAATTCTATCATGGCTACTTTTGAATTCAAGCCTGTGAAGTTAACTGCAAATTCTTTAGTTACCTGTGTGTGTCCTCCTTGTAACTTTTTGAAAAATTTCCAGCACCCGGCCTTTTTGAATGCTTTCTCCACCTCTTTATTTCTCAACGTTATATCTAAGCCTTCAGGTTCGGTCCTTAGACATTTGCCGGATCTGTGCTCCTTTTTCTCCATTGATTCTTCCAAATCTTAGCAAACAATGACTACCAGCTCCGGTTGGAATTGTGATTTAGCTTCTGTTTGAATTCAGCCTCGCTTGATTATCTTTGTAGTTGAAATTTTAAAATTTGTCGTTAAAAATCTCTCAAGTTGTAATCTTGCATATTTATCATTCATGCAGGACTTACAGCCATCATTAAGATTTATGCACGGTAGTCTTTCTTGGGAGTGATGATTCGTGCGTATCAACAGATCTAGTGGTGGTGATAGTGGCAATGAGTGGTGAAAGGTGATAAGAGGGGTACATGAGCTGACATGAGAAGACACGGCCTATGACTCACCTAATGGACTTGACATTTCGGGAAAGCTTCGTTGCGAAATGTACGAATCCATGATTTCGCAGCGCTGACAGTTTTAAATTTGAATGATGCGCTGCGAAACTGCCTAATCGGAATTGCGCTGTGAAACTGCCTAATTTGGATTGCACTGCGAAAAAACTTTAATGGTGTAAATGGGCTGTGAAATTGCCTAATTGGGATTGCGCTGCGAAATTACAAAAAGGTTCGGTGACTGACACAAGATAACATGTGGTTATAAAACAATGGTGGATGGAGGGGGATCAATGGAAGCTGAGAATAATTTGACTAAAAATACCTCTTCAAAACTTTAGATTCTAAGGGAAGAAAATTAAAACAACAATAGACTAGCACTGACGTTTGTCATCAGACTAGGATGAAAAGTTACATATATCAATTTTAGTTCTAAGTGATAACAGTGGCTCCACTTGGGATAGTGTGATCCAGTAGTACACTAAGAACTCGTATGTCCAGTTCTTTGTCCAATTTATGAAAACATAGATAGAGTTGACAAGCATCCCTTCCTAGCTTTGTGAGCCTTCACCTCGGGCTTGAGCTTCCTGTTTAGCTTGTCATTTATTTGCAACAAAGAAAGACTAATAAAACGGTTATATACAATGTTGTGAGAAACTTGGTAGAGATTTAATCAATTGTAATGCTTTAGGAACCTTCCATTAACAGGCCCTCCAGCATATGGTGTTCCATCAATCTCTTGTAGAATGTAGGTGTTATTCCCATGGAAAGCAGAGATTTGATATGGTCGTTTCCACAAGTTTTCAAATTTACCATGTTTACCTTTCTCTTCAATTCTAGCTTCCCATTTCAAGACATTATCATGGATCTGGAATGTAACTTCTTTGATCTTTTTGTCGAATGCTCTCTTAATCCTATTTTGGTTTTGTTGATGACTATCAAACACCTCATTTCTTTTCTCTTGCAAAGCTATTAACTGATTGATCCTTCGTTGTATAGCATTTGGCTCCTCTTCTAGTCCTTGAATCAACTTCATTACTGGTACTCCAAGGGATGTTGGGAATATGGCTTTAGCCCCATATACTAGCTCATATGGTGATGTTACAATGGACCTCTTTGTACAAATCTGGTCAGCCCACAAAGCATATCTCAGTTTCAAGTGCCAAGCTTTTTTATTTTCTTGCAGCAGTTTCTTAATGATTCTCACAAGACTCTTGTTTGATGATTCAGCCAAACCATTTCCCCGTGGATAATAAGTTGTGGAATGTCCAAGGGAGATGTGGTACTGATGACAAAAATTTATCATTCTTTTGGACTTGAAAGCTTGAGCATTGTCTGTAATGATCTTAATTGGGAAACCAAATCTTGATAATATATTATTTTCTAAGAAAGAAATAATCACTGAATCATTTGCTTGCCTTGTGGGTATTGCTTCTATCCATTTTGTAAAGTAATCGGTGGCTGTGAGAATCCAGCGGTGCTGCCCTGATGAAGGAGGATGGATTTCCCCTATAAAATCTAATCCCCGCTGCTGGAAAGGTGCTTCAACATAAATAGGAACCAAGGGCAGTGGCATAAGCTTTCTCTTTCCTTCAAACACTTGACATTCATGACATGTGGCTATCTTTTTGTAGATATCTCTGAACATAGTTGGCCAAAAATAGCCAGCTCTCAAGACCTTGTTTGCAGTGTCTTTCCAATAGTGATGTCCTCCACAATCCCCCTTATGAAACTCATCAATTACTTTATCAACTTCTTCTTCAATGAGGCAATTTAATAATATTCCTCTTGCATCTTTCCAAAACAAATTTTGGTCATACACAAAATATCTGAGAGATTTCAATTTGGTAAACCGAGCTTTGGATTTTGAAAGATTCTTAGGAGCTCTATTATGCTGCAAAACAAATGCTATATCCTTGTACCATTCTGAGATCAATAATTTCTCCTTTATTTGGACTAATTCCTCTTCATTTTCAGAAATTTCTGAGATTTATGTGCTTAGATTAATATCAATACAGTCCAAATTTGACTGAGTCAACAATTTAGCTAGGCCTTGACCCTTTACAAACTTTGTGGGTTTGATCTCAATGTCATACTCCAACAGCTTTGCTATCCATTTTCCCCTTTTTCCATCTAGATCAGCTTGTGTAATAATATATTTTATAACAACACTTGGAACGTAGGCAACAATGTGAGAGTGCAAGACATAGATTCTGAAATCCTTAATTGCTTTCACCAATGCATAGGCTTGTTTCTCGAAGATGCTATATTTCAATTCAGCATTTCCTAATGTCTTGCTAAAGAAAGAAATGGGTTGTTCAGTACCTTGACTTCCTTTTTGCAGTAAAACTACAACAATTATGTCTTCAGAAGCAAATGTGAAGATAAGGAACTCCTTGGTAAAATATGGGCTGATCAGTATTGGTGCTTGAGTGAGTGCCTTCTTGATCTCTTCAAATGATTTCTTTGCTTCAATTGTCCATTTAAAATCTACCCCCTTTTTTAACATCTTTGTTATGTTCTTGACAACTTCAACAAAGTTAGGAATGAATCTTCTGACAAAGTTAACTTTCCCTAGAAAGGATTGAATCTCCTTCTTACTCCTTGGTATATCTAATTTTTGAATTGAATTAACTCTATTAGGATCAATCCTAATTCCTTCTTCAGAAATAATAAGACCAAGGAGTTTTCCAAAAGTTAAAGAAAAAATACTTTTGGTCGGGTTTAGAGAAATACCAAACCTCCTACACTTCAGTAGGATCCTTTCAAGGTGCTTTAAGTGGTCTTCTTCCCTTTTTGAAAAAACTGTAATGTCATCAAGATAAACCACCACTGATTTGTCCTTTTCTTCAGCAAAAGCAATATCCATTGCTCTCTGGAAATTGGCTCCCGCGTTCATGAGGCCAAATGGCATCTTTGCATACATGAATGTTCCCTATGGTGTAGTGAAAGCCATTTTCTCCTGATCATCTGGGTGAACAAGGATTTGATTGTACCCTGAGAAACCATCAAGCATAGACATCCTTTGTGATCCAACAATGTTTTGCAGAATGAAATCCATTTTGGGGAGGGTATAATTATCTTTCAATGAAGATTTTTTTAAGTTTCTGAAGTCTATACAAATTCTGATCTCTGCATTCTTTTTTCTAACTGGTACCAAATTAGCAAGCCAATTTGAGAATCTGATTGGAACAATAATCTTAGCATCGAAAAGATTTTTCACTTCTTTTTCAATCAGTGGCATTAGAAGACGATTAATCCTTATTAACTTATGCTTAAAAGGTTTTTCATTCTGCTTAATAGGAATGGTATGATGTATGATTGAAGAGTCATATTGTTTGAAGTTAGCATAACTCCATGCAAAAACATCAATGAATCTTTTCCTCATCTCAACATATTTAGTCTTCATATCAGCTGAAAGGAATTTTGAAATCTTGACTATCTTAGGCACAACTGAATCTCCTAAATTGCAACTTTCTACTTCTTCTTCATTAGCTTGTAGTCTTGGTGCTTTGAACACATCATTCTGATCAAATAATTTCTCAAGGGGAATGAGGCCCTTGGGAATTAAGTTGTTTTGTAATTGTAAGAATTCAGAACTTTCCTTTGACTCAATTAACATATTCTACTGATCTATCTGATTATGTTCAAATCCTTCTTTTAATTCATTGAAGTTCCTTACATGCTGATCATCCTCAAAAACTTGCCAATTTGTAATATTATCTGGTATGACTGGTCTATGGCGAACCTCCACCTCATAATTTTTAGAAGAGTGCTTAGGAATGATAAAAAGACTGGCAAAAACATCAAGAGAATCTGCAATAGAGTTATGATCTCTTGTTTTGATGCTAAAAGAATAGGATTGAAATTTTTCCAACATCTCCAATACTAAGTTTCTGTATGCTCTCATCCTTGTATCTTTAGTTTGATATGCAACTTCCACTTGTTTAATTACTAATTTAGAATCTCCACAAACAGTAATGTTTTTAGCTTTCAATTTTATCAAGGCTTCCAAACCTAAAATCAGAGATTCGTACTCAACCATATTGTTGGTACAATCAAAGTTTAATTTGTATGAGAGAAAATTACTTTCTTCAGTTGGGCTAGTGATCCAAATCCCAGCTCCTGCCCCTTCTTTTCCTGCTGATCCATCAAAGTATAATGACCAGCAACCCATGATGTCTCTTTCATCTCCTTGCTGCCCTTCTTGACACTGATTTTCCGCAGGTTCATCTTTTGATTCTCTTCCAACTGATTCATTGAAAAGGATAGCTGATCCAAGACCAGTATCAAACTAATAAATAGGAAAATTTTGAGGCTTGTCTTTGCTGCTTACCATGTAGGCCATTCTTGTCTCGCGGTACAACCTTCTTTGTTCACCAAATGCTGGGATGGTAGCATATGTAAGATCCATCTACATTGTGCCCTTGATTTTTGCTGCCCATGACCTTGAAAGAAGCATCCCAAACTTTGGTGGAATGTATGCAACAACAATGTCCATAACAATTGTTTTTTCTAGAATTTGTGTGAGCCCCACAACAACATCCTTTATCAAACCAATGCATTGGACTCGTTTTGAATCAAAGGAAAATAAATCTTTATATGGCCTAGTTACCTCTAACCCCAGTCTTTCCATGATTACCTTAGGCATGAGATTATGTGATGCCCCCGAGTCTAACATAGCATTATGTAGAGTCATATAATGAATGCTAATGCTTATGTAGAAGGGAGGAAACTCTTCGTTCTATTCATCTTCAAGTCTTGGTCCCAAACAGATAACAGGATTATCTTCTTGTACATTTAGGATGTCAGCCACTCCTGGTTGTGAATTAAGCATCTCAACAATTTTGCTTCTGTATTTGTCTACCTTAAGAATTTCATTAAAAGGGACTGATATCTTAATTTTTGCAATCTCGTTCTCAAGATTAAAAACAGAAGCAGTCTTGTCAATTTCTTTAGGAGGAGAAAGAATTTGAATATCCTTTTTTACAAGAGGAGAATCATCCTTACCTTCAACCACCTTTGAGTTTTCCTTTTTATCTTCAACTGTCCTTGAAGTATCCTTCTTGGGTTGGGCTTTGTTTGTTGTAATAGGAACATTTCTATTCCTAAGATTGTATTGCTTTTGCATCTCAAAGATAGCATGCTGATAGCCCTTAAAAAAGTTTGAAGGTTCTTCTCCTGATTTAATCATACTGGACTCATCATGTTCCTCCTTAGTCAAAAAAATCCCTGACATTTCTTCATCAAAACAATGGATTGATTCCTCAGGAACTTCAGGCTCATCTTCTTCATCTACCAAATTTTGTTGGAAAGGAGGTCTCACTGGAGGATCTGACTGCTGATTTCTGTTCTCTCTTGGCCTTTGCTGATTCTGAGGTCTTCTGAACTGAGGGCTTCTGAATTGAGGTTCTTGCTCTGCTGTGGAAGCAGAAGCATTCCCAAGAGCTAGTCGGTCCATCAATTTCTCCATGGTTTTCATCATTGTTTCAAATTTGTCTTCTGGAGCAGATGTAGAAGGTTTCTCTTCTTCCTTCAGCTTAGCTTTTTCCATTTTTGATTTCTTAGCAGCAATCATATTCACCTCTACCTTAATTGCATCATTTTGCATGTCAGCAAGAGAGGTAGAATCTCTTTCTCTGAGTAAGAGAGAGAAATCTGAATCAAATGATTCAGCATATCTCAACTGTGCCAAAGCTCCAGGAGGTTTCAAATGAGCTGGAATAAAATTGTATATTTTATTAAAGCTCTTAGAGACGTTTTGGACAGTTTCCTCTGGAGCTCTTCTAAGATTGTTATATTTAGTAAGGGCTTGGATACAGTTGGTTCTGTTTCCCCATTTCCTTAGAAAGTTGTCTTCAAATTCTACCCAACTATGAATACTTCTGGCTCTAAGGGCTTTGAACCATTTTCTGACTTCCCCAATGAAAGTTTGAGCAAACAATCTTAGTTTTACATCTTCATCATCAACTTCTTCCCTGTCAACAAAATCATTGAACCTATCCACATGTTCCTCTACTGTAATATTTTCATCTCCTCCCCATGTTGGAATCCTGGCAGCATATTTGCTAGGAAGATCATGTAAAAAAGCAAGGAGAGCTAGTGGAGCATACCTAGCAGGTATAGCCATAGTAAATGGAGGAGCAGTGATAACAGGTATTGTATGACCGATGGGACCAGAACTAGTGTGAAATAATGTCTGAGGACTATTGGGATTGGGAGAGGCAGAAGATAAAGTATTAGTGCGAAAAGGACTATTTGGACTTTGCAACCCACTGACAAAGGAACTCCAATTTGGGAGGGGTAAACCAGTTTTGGATTTGAGCAAAACTTCAAAAGGATCAAGCTCTTTGAGTTGGTTTAAATCCTCCTCCTCTAACAGTAATTCTGAGGTAACAACCTCCCAAAACTCCTCCTTATCTTTTTGTGACACTAAAGATGAAGTATCAATGCCTCTTTTTTGTAAATCTAAAATAATTCCAATAAGTTCTTCTTCGTTTTCAGACCTCAACAATACCTCATGAATTTTATCATCTACAATTTTGTATTCAGGACTTCTAGAAAATTCAGGGAACAAAGATTTCAAAAAAGATGAAGTACCTGGTATATCAGGAAATCTTTCCCTGCTTCATGAGATGGTGTTTGGATTATCCACAGGAGTAGGTGGGTCTGGGTCAGGATTACTCCTTGTATATATTCCTTTCGAAGCCACCTTTTTAACTTTAAGATTGTATGGAGTCACCAAGGTAGAATGCAGCCTCGAAAACTTTCTGAGCTCCTGCTACCTTCAAAAGTTCAGCTTCTTGATTTCGGGAATGAATAATTTTCAGACTCCCGGCAGACGCACCAAAATGTTATCTCAAAATCAGACCCTGGAAGGATGCAGACCAGGAAGACTTCAAGTAACTGTTTCAAACCTACTTTAGGCTAAGGCTTAGCCTCCTCAACCTGAGAGGGCTCTCTCAAAAGGGTTAATGATTTTAATTATAGATAAGATGGCTAACTCTTGTAAAACAACTGTGACAAATATGAATGGTGGAAATAGATTTAACAACTATCCATTGGGCTTATGGAGTCAACAATAACTCAATATCACAATGAACTCAACCTTACATGGAAGTTAGGGAATTCAACATTTAAACATTCATAACATAAACTCATATGGGACCACACAATTTACAAATGTATACAGGAAGTCAGAGCACATTCAGTGAATTCTGAGTGATTATACATCCATACTACTGTAAGAATTAAGAAAAGGACAACATCACATATTCTGAACATAAAAAATCCTTCATGAATCCTAAGAAGCAAGGTCAAATATGTATTACTGAAAATGAGTCTTACATGAGCCAAATACAAGCTTTTCCATAAAATTTCCAACCCTGATTACATTGCTTTTTCAGCTATATATATAACTCTTATTCTAACTGATCGATATTCCTTCTCAAGCATGAGGGGAATTCGAAAAATTCTTCTATTACTAACAACTCTTTAAACTCTAACTACTTTAATAAATACAACATAATGTTAACTGGAGTTTTTTAGAGATCTAAATCAACTATAACTCTAACTCCATATTACATGCATAATGACCTTAATTAAGATGATTCCTTTCTTTGACATCTGGTTCTCTTTCAGTTTGACTAAGATGGGTGTTTAATGCTCCATGTTGACCTTGAACGCTGTACCTTCTCCACTGTCCAGAAAAATTGGGAGTCTATCCTTACTTCTCAACTTTACGGTCTTCAAATCTTCATGAGTCGGTTTTTAATTGTTATCCCTCAAAATATGACGGTGGCCACGTTGTGATGTGTTTTCCACCGTTATGAAACCTGATTTGATGATGTGTCATCCACTATTTTGGAAACCAAAGGGAAAATGCATTCAAGCTGTCTGATGCATGTTTCAATTCTCTTATGATATGACAAAATACCACTTTTTGATTCAAATCCTTTATTTCCACTTGTGCTATTCTGATTGGTTGTTGTAACTTCAGGTGTTTTTGTTGTATACAACTGTCCTTCAAAATTTTCCCGCTTCAACTTCAAAACTGCTTGATTTAAGTTGAAATCATCACCTTCAGTAGTTTCATAGCGCGCTACGAAACTACTGAGTTGTTTAAAAGACTTGTTTTTTAACCTAAGACCTTTATTAACTGAGTATTTTGATTGCCAAAAACTTCTTTAGACTTTCCAAAGGCTGAATGGGAATTTAGATTTCTTCAAAAATATAAGATCAAGCAAACTTATCAAAAAAAAAAATTTAAACAAAATTTTACTTGAAATGTAAACTCATTTAGCAGGTCCTTTAAGCTAGTTTAGCTGCGCCTTCAGATCTTCAATTTGTTTTTTCATAACCTTATTACCAGCTCTTAGTTTCATATTGATCATTCTGATGTACTTGGCTTCTTTGATTGCTGGTACTGTCCAGGTGTGAAATTGTGTATTGCAATCAACCACTTCTACAACTGCATTCTCTTCCCATAGAGTTTTAATTCTATAATAGTTTTCTTGTATGACTGCATGTCTTCTAGCAGCTTTCTTCAACTTGGCAATCTCATGCTTAGCTGATTCCAATTGGCTCTTCAAGTCTGCTATATTATCTTCTTTAGATGTAATGACTGTTTTTCCTATGTTCTTCTTTTGCCAACGTTGTGTCCCTTCCACTGTTTCCTCTGTTCTGGGCAATGCTTCCTGTACTTGCTGGAATCTCCTTGTCATAGGTCTTCTAGGTTTAAAAACAAACTCTTCAGCCGGCTCATCAAATTTAAGCCTTTTTGAGGCCTTGGATTTCTTGGTGCTTTCTTGTTCTGACTGTATCAACTCAATTTGAATTGGTTTAGACTGCTCAAAATCAATAGCCTGTAATAAGTCATTTAGACATACCTTGGACACTAGACTTTCTTCAACTGCTATAGCTTTACTTTTTTCCTTATTCATCTGGCTTCTTGTTCTTATCCTTGGGACTACTTCAGATGTGCTTGTTTCAGGTACAGTCTTTTTACCCTGAGCTTTTCCCTTAGTTGCTTGTTGAGGCTGATCTTGGATGATGAGTGGCTTCACTTGTTTCCTTGTTTGTGAGTTTGGAACTCGTTTAGCTCTTGCTTCTGTTTGGAGCTCAGCTATTGTAAAATCCCGTGCAGGTTGAGGGGTGAGGCCTGTTTGGCTTTTGAAACCAGCCATAAAAATGAAGGAATTCCAATCTCTGTTTACCTTTTGAAGGCCATCTAAAGCTAGTAGTTTGATCAGACCATGATGAAACAAAGAGGTTTCACAATCCTCTTTCCTCAGTTGTACCTTATCACACATATTACTCAAACTACGGAAAAGATAAAAAGGTAAGTCTATGGAGACCTTCCCTGTGAAATGCAAAAGGAGTTTAAAATGGTAAGAGTAAACCTTGTTGTACCTTCCTTCACAAGTCAGATATTTCTGTCTGCAGGTGAGTAAATGAGCATAATATTCTTTGACATAACTCCTGGGCACTGCCTTACTTAAATCGTCATTTACAAATTCATCCTTCAAGAACTCCTTGCAAGGATTCATGTCAAACTTAAAATTTTTAAACCATTGCTCTTGTCCTCGTGGGATCTCTGTCACAGTAGATATTACATCTAGTGAAACCTGTAATTCTATCATGGCTACTTTTGAATTCAAGCCTGTGAAGTTAAGTGCAAATTCTTTAGTTACCTATGTGTGTCCTCCTTGTAACTTTTTGAAAAATTTCCAGCACCCGGCCTTTTTAAATGCTTTCTCCACCTCTTTATTTCTCAACGTTATATCTAAGCCTTCAGGTTCGGTCCTTAGAAATTTGCCGGATCTGTGCTCCTTTTTCTCCATTGATTCTTCCAAATCTTAGCAAACAATGACTACCAGCTCTGGTTGGAATTGTGATTTAGCTTCTGTTTGAATTCAGCCTCGCTTGATTATCAGCCTCGCTCGATTATCAGCCTCGCTTGATTATCAACCTCGCTTGATTATCTTTGTAGTTGAAATTTTAAAATTTGCTATTTAAAATCTCTCAAGTTGTAATCTTGCAGATTTGTCATTCATGCAGGACTTACAACCATCATTAATATTTATGCACGGTATTCTTTCTTGGGAGTGATTATTCGTGCGTATCAACAGATCTAGTGGTGGTGATAGTGGCAATGAGTGGTGAAAGGTGATAAGAGGGGTACATGAGCTGACATGAGAAGACACGGCCTATGACTCACCTAACGGACATGACATTTCGGGAAAGATTCGCTGCGAAATGTACGAATCGATGATTTCGCAGCGCTGACAGTTTTAAATTTGAATGATGCGCTGCGAAACTGCCTAATCGGAATTGTGCTGCGAAACTGCCTAATTGGGATTGCGCTGCGAAAACACTTTAATGGTGTAAGTGCGCTGCGAAATTTCCTAATTGGGATTGCGCTACGAAAACATTTTAATGGTGTATATGCGCTGCGAAGTTACAAAAAGGTTCAGTGACTGACACAAGATAACATGTGGCTATAATACAATGGTGGATGGAGGGGGATCAATGGAAGCTGAGAATAATTTGACTAAAAAGACATCTTCAAAACTTCAGATTCTAAGGGAAGAAAATTAAAAAAACAATAGACTAGCACTGACCTTTGTCATCGGACTAGGATGAAAAGTTACATATATCAGTTTTAGTTCTAAGTGATAACAACAGGCACGAGAGTGAGAGATTAATCATCCTATAGTTTTCGCGAGCAGAAGGTTATCCAAAGATAAGAAGAATTACTCCACTACAGAGCGTGAGGGGTTGGCAATGGTCTACACACTGTAAACATTTTGGCATTTTTTGTTGGCTATACAGTTTAAGATGTATATTGATCACTCTGCGCTAAAGTACCTAGTCAATAAGCCTTTTTTTGGGGGGAATATATGCCGATGGTTTCTATTATTCTAGGAATATGAATTCGAGGTGATTGTGAAGCCTAAAAGGTTGAATGCAGGCCCAAACCATCTGTTAAGGATTGAAACAGGTGAGGAATGAAGTAGTTTGCAGGAAGGACTCTTAGACGTGCAGCTCTTTGTGGTGCACATTGTGGATGAAAACTTTTCTGACATTATTCAATTTTTAACAACGAAATAGCTCCCAAGGCTATTCCACTAAATAAGAGAAGGACTTAGTAGTCCTCATTATAGAACTTTTAGTAATTGTGGGTCATTTGTATGATATGGGGTCAAATGAGATACTGCAAAGGTGTGTTCTAGATTTTGAACACATGATTATCCTAGATGAAGCCCATGGGGTATGTTATAGACATTTTTGGGCACTTAAACCCCAATCATAGATGTCCATAAAATGAGGGCTCCTAAGTCCCTAAAAGTATTTCTTCACTGCCTAAAGGAACAAGGTCAGCTGATTACATCATCTCCCAGACGTTCTCCACTGAAAACTGCTCATAAATGGTCAAAACTGGACCATATTGAAAGCTCAGTGCAGAGGGTGCGATGCATATCACCTTCCCAGTGTACAAGGTGCAATGCATATTGAATTTCTCCTTTGTAGGGTGCGATGGTCGGGAATGGACAAATGGCAGGGACAAAAATGTGAGGTGGAAGATCATGGAATCTTCCAGAAGCTTCCCCTTTGACACTTGCCTCTCTGTTTTCGGCCAGGGATGAGTAAGAGATCATCATTATCCAAGTGGAAGCAGGAACTATTAGGGAGAGGACACTAATCAAGATCCCAGAAGATGACTCACCTCTCTGTAATCATCTATATATGGATCCCTCGTCACAGAGATCCAGGGGGTTGGAATTTTTTATCTTATAGAGAAGTGTTGTTGGTTTTCTGGTGTATATTCATATTGTTGGGTGATCTAAGCTTTTCTTGACGTGAAGAAGGGCTTCCTAGCTGGAGGATGATGTTGGGTCAAAACATATGGTTGTAATCCTCTTGCCACTTTTCATCTTAATAAAGCTATTCTTGTTTTCTTCCATATTCTTGTGTACTTGTTTATATATGCATTTATATGGTTAACACACATCTAGTCCTATGTTCTTTATGAATATAGATCTTTGTTTCTTCGATAGTAGTATGTTGCTGTGATTCGACAGGTTCCTTTTGAAGCTAGGCAGACAAAGAAGAAGCAGCGAAGCTCTATCAAGAAGGAGAGGAAATCGAGCACAAGACTAAGGTTGTTCTTCTTGGTTCTCATCTTGTCTATTTTCATAAAAGAAAACAATAGTAGACTTTACGTGTTTGTTTCTAAGATAGCCACCCATCTTAGTGGGAATAGCAGCATCCGAGTGGACACTATTCTCGGTAACAAAATGGCGACTCCACTGGGGAGCGACTAGATTGTTTGTTAGCCTATCTATTCTTGTTTCTTTTATAAACTTACAGACGGAGCCTAAAGTGAAGCCAGCTAGCCTTCAAACTACATTTGTTATACAAATGCAAAGTAGATCAATGTTTCTTCAGTCTATCTCCGGGTTTTGTTTATGAATTAAACAATATATCTACAAGCAATCTAATTTCCCTAAGTAGTGGCTCTAGTAACCTCTTTAGACAACCCATGTGTTTTACATACACTGAACATTACTTACTCGGCCTAAATACTGGAACTGAATAGAAAACTATGAGTGAAAACCTGTTTAAAGTCTCACATTGGTACCATCGCACCCTGCCTTCAAGGTAGTGTGTATGCATCACACTTCCGGAGTGCTGTAGGTGTGATGCATACTGGTTTCACTGTGTAACAGGTGCGATGGTTAGGGAGGGTTAACTTTACCCTCAGACTTTGGTTTTTCTCACTGTTTTCAGTCCTATTCAGGAGTTTTGTTGTCTATAGTCAGTGTATTTCTATGAAAATCCCCTTCTTTTGCATTATTCCACCTCCTTAGTGCAAATAATTATAAGTGTTTTTTTATGTATTGTGCGTCATTTTCAGTTCTCCTTTGCAAAAAAGTAGCATAGTCGAACTGTTATCTCTAGATCTGAAAGTGTCGTAGCTGTCGTTTTCAGTTTTAGAAAACAATCCCATTGTTCTTGATAGTCGATTATACAGTTACTATTGCATATGATTTGAATTAGTAGTTTTTTAAAGTGTCGAAAAGCAATTTTCATTTCAAAATCGCAAAGTGTCTCTCCTACCTTCACTTCATTTTGAAAAAGAATTTTGTTGAGTACTGTCGCTTTAAAAATAATTCAGATTTGCACATAGATTTCTTATCATCATTCATACATTAAGAAGGCTGAAAAAAAATACATGCATGTGCATTTTCATTTCGAAAGCTTGGTTTGATTTAGGACTGTGCATTTACGGTGTGCTCTATGCTCTTTGCAGAAATATTCTTAACTTTCTTTCCTTAGTAGCTAGGATTTTCATTGCCAAAAGAAGATTAAACGTTTGTTTATCATCTTAGACTGCATTTTAGGAATTGTATACACATCACACGGTGAACCTGAAAGGCAAATTGCTAAGCAAGTTCAACATAAAATAAATTAAATGAATCTAATAACACTTCGGAACTTAACGCACAACATTTAGAGGTCTAGGCTAGAGACGTATTCCGACGTCGTAAAACTTGGTAACTGTTGTTTTCAATGTTGGTTGGGTGATTCCTTCACTCTGAGACAACAAGTGCCAGTACGGACTTGTGCTCCCATGTACCGTTGAGTATATATTAGGAGACCATAATAGGCTGCATCCTTTATCCTTAGGAAGCCATGTCTTCCACCCTATTGATCACAATACACTGAACACAACATTCGGGAAGATAGACTGTCGTACCTTAAAAAGTATTCTGCAGTTTTGCGATTGGTTTTGTAATCCTCTCTGCCTAGATCTCCAGAGAAGTCAATTTTGCTCCTTTTCAGACTCCTTAAAGGAAAAGGTCCTCTGAGCACTTGTCACTTCAGGCTCAATAAAAATTGAAGGCGACTAGAGCCATCTTTTGTTTTTTCTTGACTCTTTAAAATTGAAAAAACAAGTTGTGTCAAAGCGTCTAAGATTTATTTTAATCGGAATAACATCACAAATTCCCCCCATTGGTCTTTAGGTTGAGAAAATGGAGTCTACCAACCAAGGATCCTATTCCCTTCTCCTCTTGGGGAGATGTTGGTGCACCCCATATGGCCACTTTGTCACTTTTAGGATTGACAATTGGTTTTCCTGTCTAGCTCTCCTCTACCTCTGTCGTTTAGAATCCCGTAATTCTTGAACAGTCAAATCAGCAACTAGATGACACTAGAGTTTCCTCCCAACCTTCTACTTCATATGATTCTCCCTCTCCTCCTTCCTCTTCACTTGATAAAGCCGATAAAGCTAAAAATCAAGTGACTGAGAAGAAGAAGAAGTAGAAAGAGAAAAAGGAAAAGAAGAAAAAAGAACCAAAATCGAAAGGGGGCAACAAAGTGTCATCTAGCGAAAATCCTCACACCACACCATCGAAACCTAAATCTCCTTGTGTCATTTGCAATGGAAACCACTATTACCGAGATTATCCCTACATCCCTCCAATCTTAAGGGACTGATCTCCTCGTTTGCACAATTTGGTGGCATCAACCTCTGATGATCATGTTGATTACACGCCATCAACCAGTGAAAGTGAAGCACATGGACAAAAAAGGAATCCTAAATTTCCTTGTAAGTTGTGTGAAGGAAATCACGCTTTCCACCGTCGTCCCTTCCTTGACGAGGCTAAAAGAGTTTGGATGATCGTTCGGTTTCACCGCTACGACTTCCTCCTGGATATAAAAAAATCTTGCCAACTCCTCCACTGGTTGAAAATCTAGTTGGCCCATCATTGTGGTTGACCGAAGTGTCTATCATTGAAAATGAACCCTCTGAATCCATACCAGATGAAAGTCAAAAGGTCGAGACGGTAGTTGACCCGGTCTTGCCTTCAGAGTGCTCATCTTCGAATGATACTATCACTAAACAGAAAGAGAATGACACCGTTCAAATTCTTTTCATCAACACAGACTCTGATGAACTTGGGGGCAGTCCTCCTATTCCTTTATCGCAGGAAGGAAGTTCATCAGAGTCATATCCGGCCGTCTATTTGGTCCCACCACCAAGCAACGTAGTCATTTCCTTCGACTAGAATCTACTAGGCAGACACTATTTACCAGCTAGTGTTTTATTCAGAATCATTGTACATGTTTACAGAATGGCCATGGTTGGTACCATCATCGATAAAGGGGCTTATGTGAGTATCCTTTCCTTAATTTCTTGGAAAGTTCTTGGTTCGCCATCGCTTTTGCCTCAAATGAGAAATCTGACAAGCTTCGACAAAGGAACCATTCGACCTTTAGGGATCCTTCCAAATGTGCCCATTACATTGAGAAGGAAAACCATTCACATGAACGTGATGGTAGTTCAAGAACCCTTGTATTATAATCTACTCCTTGGACGCGACTATATTTATTGCATGGGAGCCATTGTCTCCTCACTCTTTAGAGTAATGTGTTTTCCGCACGAAGGCGGGATGGTCAAGCTCATAGACCAAATGTCATTCCCCAGTTCACACATCGCAAATAGTCAAATTCCATCCCTAAATGGTCTTTTCACGCAAGGAATGTCTCATCGATCTCCAGTCCCTCCACCTGATGAGCACGAGTAATTCAGGAGGATGTGACTGAAACCCAGGAGGAATGCACCCTGGTCTGTTTCGACAGGGAAACCTTGGGTATAGAGTAGATTTCCACGAGGGATATATGAATAGTCTGACGAACCCGTCCTTACAGGAAAATGGGATCAGGCTGGAATAAGATACCTTCGTTAAAGTTATGTGAGTGGAGTATCTCTACGCCACTCCCCTTTGTCTATTTCGGTAGACATCGCAAAGGGAGCTTTCTGTCTGCTATGCGGATGGAACTTTCATGGTAACCTGGGAATTTTTCCCTATACCTGGCGGCATGCAAACCTTTCTGCATGCAAGCGAAGAGCGACTATTTATTTTTTAAATTTGTAGGACCTCTAACCCTTTAAACCTATAAGGCTAGTCGTTTCCTAACTTGCATAAAGAAAGGATCTGTGGGAAAGCTTGAGAGATGTAAGCCACTTCAAAATAGCATCTCAAATGAGACATTCTTATCATAGAACTCGTGAGCAATGTTACCACAGGATTCAATCTCTTTAAAAAATAAACCCTCCACGAGTAGTTTTAGCACATAGTTCAAGCTCGTTAAAAAATAAACATAAGTCATGAGCAAATGTTTCCCCCAGCATTTAAGCTCATTAAAAACTGAACTGGTAAATAACCATTGTGAATTCCTTATCAGCAGCTTTTGAGCCTTGGTCATGTTCTCGCCATCACCTCCACTCTGTTTTTAGCCGATCATTCACCCCCATATGATTGTTTACTCCTTCGAGGAACATCTACGAAGATTGATTCTATTAGCCATCCTTGTGACACTGTCGTGATTGGAAAATTCCAAATCTTACCTGGAATCATCTGCTATCCAAAACCATCACTCGTTCCTCGGAAACGAGTCTTCTTTAAGCTCTTTTCACCTTACTCGTAAAATATGAAAAGATTTCCAAGCTATTGGCCTCTCCGGCTCATTAAAGTCATCAGAAGTGCTATCCCTCCTCTAGATTTTAATCTTTTTGGACCTGAGGGATTATTACACAAAAATATCGAGCGCTTGTCTTGTTCGGCTCGTTAAAACTATCGAAAATTCATCCCTTTCATATTATTTTACGCTTTTTTGGACTTAAGGGATTATATGAGGAAAAAGAATCTTTGGAGTCTCCTTTCCATTTCTTTCAGACTCTCTAAAATTGAAAGAGACCGAGTTATCTTTGTCGTTAAAATCGTTAAAACCGAATAGCGACAAACTCGTCCAAATGGAAGAGAACGAGTTTCACTATCACTAGGCTCGCTAAAATATAGTGACAGGCTCACTCGAATGGCGGATTATAGAACAAGCATATGTTATCCTCCTCAAGCTTGAAAAAAATAAAGAGGTACTAGTCAGCAATGACTGGGGAAAATTGGGAAGAAAACTTGAAGAA
>APFE030514499.1:0-49356 GCA_000404065.3 Pinus taeda
TTGAGTTGTTGGCTCTTGAATCCTTCCAAGAGCTTGCAATCCTTTTCTCTGGCTATCCTTGATAGAGTATCAAGTCTCATAGTCTCATAGTTTATTCTATTCATAGTGGTATAGTGGTATTTAGAGATGTCTAATTACAATATTTTAACTTTATTATCCCCTCATATTCTATTTTTATTTAGGATTACATTCCATGTAGGGTAGGAAATGGAAAGTTGTGGCAAATAGTAGAAGGGTGTCTTTATTAGGCATAGTTATAAGAAGTCAAAAGCTCATGCCTTATGGGGATGAATTTTTTAGTAAATAATATGGGTGGTTAATGATTCAATTTTAGTTGATTTGCATAGAGAAATGGTGAATTATATTATGAGTGTTATGAATTTTATTTAGTAATCGCAAATTATATTATTCAATTTATGGTAATAAGATTTTGAAATTTATAATTGTAATAAAATTTTTATAGACTCTAGTTTTATTGGTTATTTGAAATTTAATTAGTTGATCACAGTTTTACTTAAACTTTGTAGGGTTTTTATCTTATTCTTATATAGATTTCTATTATCCCATTAATGAGTCTATGGTCATAAGAATATCATGGAGGGGATACTGCCCATGGCCATCCTCCTTCGCAGTGGACATGGAATGTGCATTCTCCTAATGGTGTCATTTCAACTTTGTCATGGACATGGAATGTAGATTTTCCTATTAGTGTCATTACAAGTGTAGAGGGTATTCAACCACATGAGAAACTAAGCATAAAGATTGGGTTTTCTCTATAAATAATTAACCTCAATATTGCTTCCCATTGGAGTTCCTACCACAAGATTGCAAAGGCATTATTGGATTTTGGAGGAAAGTGGCATATTATTTAAATGCAAAGTTAGATGGAGTTGAAGACTTGGCGCACAAATAGAAATAAGTCATGCATACTTTTCCCTCTAGTAATTTTTTTAGATTATATAGCCAAAAATAAGGAATTAGTTGAAGTGTGTGAACTGTGAAGATAAATATTTCTACATGGTTGAAGTGACACAAAAAACACAAATTGATGGAGATTTTAAGGAGTTAGTGGTACTATTGAGAGATCCGGTATTAGTTTCCAAGAATGTGTATGGGGTGAAGTATATTGTAACCTCAACTATAAGTAGCTATTGGAGATATTAACTTCTACTTGTCTTGTTCATATTATGCAATATTGATCATTATATCATGATTGTAGTTAATTTGATTTAGCTCTTAGTTTTAGCTTTAGTATGTGGTTGAGGTATTCACTCAATTAAATAGATTGTCTCACTAATATAGTCAGTTAATAATAATGCCTAAATTAATGTTTAAATATATGATATTGTGATTATAATGAAATATTTAGAATAGATTTTTGTATGTGAAAATTCTAAATTGGTACTAGAGTAGGTCTAGGTGTAACTATTGAAAATAGCAACAAGAAATGCTAAATATAGAAGTGCTAAAAATAGCATTGTTATAAATAGCATTTCGGGATACATTCCAATTTTAGTTAGTCCCTGAACTAAAATTGAGCATTAAAATTTGAATTTGATCTTAGCAGTTGTTTGAAAAATAATTAATTAATTCATCTTGAGTTAATTAGTTGGAGAAAATCAAACATGAAGTCTATGTGAAGATATGTAGTAGTTTTCCTTTTGAATGAGGAAGTTATCCCTTAATTAAAGAGATCAAGACGAGTTGTACTTTGAGTTCTAATTAGTTAGCTCAATTAACTAAGTTAAGTCCAGTTAGATTAGTTCCAAAAGTTTGTGGAACTAATTGTGAGTTCAGTTAGTTAATGCATGCATGCATGCAACTAGTGTACTTCAGATAACTGGATATTCTCTCATAAATAACTCATGTATGTCAATTCAATCATAGACCCAATTGAGATCAGAGGATGGGACGGTGTACTATTAATTGCAGGAATATTCCATTGAGAATATCTCTTGCATGCAAAAGGAATTCATTCCTTGAGGATTGCGCAGTTATTTATGAGTTTGGTGAGTTGTGTGAGAGCTGAATTCACATAGGTGGCAGCCAGAGGCCCAAGGAGAAACTGCACAAGGAAATAGGAGGCTTGGAGGACTAAAGGAAGGCATATGTTGTGTTTATTTTGTCTATAAGCAGCAGTGAGGGATTGTACTGAGAGCTGGATAGCTTGAGAGCTAAAGCTTTGTGTAATCCTGAGATTTTTCCACTTGTATGATAATATAGATAGCTAGGTTTTTAGCTGAGGCTTTCCCTAGAGTATTCTTCTGTGTTCATGTATGATTGATTTTTCATTCTCTGTTATATGTGTTCTATTTGATCTTTCTCAAAATCGATTAAGCTTCCGCAAGTTTGTTTGTAGAAGTAGATCAAGTATTTTGCTATAGTATATTGCATTATTAGGTGATCTACTATGGGAAATTCTACATGGTATCAGAGAAAAGGTGATCAAAGCGAAGAACAATATATAGAGAAGGGATAAGTTCAAAGTTTGAAGTTCCCGATTATAGAAATTGAATTGTTATCACGTCTCAAATTTCACCAATGGCGTTCAACAGTTTGAGACTTGAGTATGCCCTGGATGGCAACTCGAATTATATATCCTAGAAGGATCGCATGGAAGCGGTATTAGAGGACAATGGTTTGAAGGACTTCATTTATCAAGAAGTCCCCAAGCTAGCAGCTGCTAATGCCAAAGAATTGGTGGAATGGAAGAAATGTGTGCCTAGATAGAGGAGGATTCTTCTGGAGGGAGTTCGAGATCACATTGTCTCGAGTCTCCATGGGAAGGAGACACAATTTTCAAAGTGGAAAACATCGAAGGATCTATATCATAACAACAACGATTAGAGGAAGCTGGCGCTGAAAGACAAGCTTCGGAAAATCAAGTGTGAAAAGGGCAACACGATCTCTACATATCTGAAAAATCTCACCACCTACAGGGATGAGCTTGGAAGTGTAGGAATCATGACAACCGCTGATGACATGGTGAGTCTTGCTCACCTCAGTCTTCTTGAGAGCTAGCATAACTACCAAGACTCAGTAAATGGAAGAGAGAAACTGCCAGATTAGGAACGACTTTGGTCAGATCTGATGCAGGAGGAGATAAGAAGAATCACTAGAGATGGATCTTCATTAAAGCAAGATGATGAAGAAAATCTAGCCTTAGAAAGTAAGGCAAGGAAAGGGAAGGGAAGCCTTCCCATTCTAAATCGAGTTCTTCCCATGGTGGGAAGAAGATTGAGAAATCAAAAGTGAGATTCTTTCATTGTCATGAGGTGGGCCATTATTCTACAAATTGTCCACAGAAGAAATCCAAGAAGGGATCCTCGAAAGGATCAGATGGTGAGGCACTGGCCTCACAGTTCGAATTGGATTTCACCCACATCACATGCATGGTTTCATCGAAGGTGGGTTATGTTTGGTACCTAGACAGTGGAACCTCATTCCACATGACCAGCGACAAGAGTCTATTCAGTACCTTGGAGGAGAAGGACCTCCAGATGCTCATAGAGATGGGCGATAATGGAAAGTATTGTGTTTCAGGTGAAGGTACGGTTGTGTTTCAGAGGGAGCATGGAGCTCCTCTCACCCTGATTGATGTAAAGTATGTGTCTGCTCTGAAGAAGAACCTGGTATCCATCGCTATGTTGGAAGACAATGGCTATGATGTAGTCTTTCGTAAAGGAAAGACATTCCTGAGGCATATCAGCACTAGATAGACCAAGAGGATTGGGATTCGAGTAAAGAATATCTACAAGCTAGAGGTAGATACCTGTGCTGCATTGAGTTCCAAAATAGAGTTGGTGCAAATCCAAGATTTTGGTGAGCTATGGCATAGAAGATTGGGCCACTTGCACCATGGGGCCTTGAAGATCATGCAACAGATTTGTACCGGACTTCCAAAGGACAAACTGGAGCAAGTGGATACATGCAAAGGTTGTACCTTAGGTAAGTATGCAAAATCTTCCTTTCAGGATCGAGAAAGTCAAGCTAGAGCAATCCTGGAGTGAGTTCATACAGATGTGTGTGGGCCATTCTCGACAGCCTCCACCACTAAACAAATATACTATGTTATTTTTATTGATGATTTTTCTCGAAGATGTTGGATCTACTTCATGCAGAAGAAGGATCAAACCTTCTCAAGGTTTTGTGAGTTCAAAGCCTTGGGTGAGAAAGAATCTGGAAAGAAAATAAGGGCCTTGCAAAGCGACAATGGTGGAGAGTATATCTCCCAATAGTTTATGGATTTCTGTGCAGCAGAAGGAATTAAATGGGAGTTGATGGCACCCCATAACCCACAACAGAATGGGGTGGCCGAAAGGAAGAACAAACCGATTGTGGGAGTAGCTGAGGCGATGCTGCATGACCAAGGCCTACCACTTCATTTGTGGGCTGAGTCATGCAATACAGGAGTATACTTGCAAAATAGAAGTCTGCATCATATACTGGGGATGAAGAAACTAGTGGAGGCCTTCTCCGTGAAGAGACAAGATGTGACTCACTTCAGGATATTTGGATCATCAGTTTATTTCCATGTGACCAAAGATGCTTGGAATAAGCTAGAGCCAAGAGCTGAGTTGGGGATACTTGTGGGGTACACTGATATACCCAAATGACTATGATATGTAGAGATCTGAAATTCGACAAGTAGAAGGCCATGTGAGTTTCCCTTGAGAGGGAGCTCAATTTGCATGCAGAGGAGGAAATTTTGGTTCTAAGGAGGAGGAGCCTCAGATTGATGCAGAGCAACCGCATGCAAAGGATCCAGGAGTGGAGACATCCACTCATGTAGAGTCTTCCAGAGATGGGAGGCAACGCTCAAGGGAAGCTGACAAATTGGTGATGGATGCAAGAGAGAATGTTGGACAACCATCCTCTCAGCGTAGAAAAAGGAGATCACCTAAGAGGTATATTGGTTACATGGCCCTAGTTGGGGAGTGTGTAGAGACTGAATCATCTTCCTTTGAGGAAGCAGTACAACAGTCAGTCTGGGTTGATGCTATGGTGGAGGAGTACGACTCCATAAATCGGAACAGTGTTTGGGATGCTGTCCCAAGACTGAAGGACAAGCTAGTCGTGAGTTCTTGATGGCTTTACAAGGTAAAGCAAGCAGTTGATGGCCGTGTGGAGAAACATAAGGCAAGGTTTATTGCCCGTGGTTTCTCACAAGTCGAGGGGATCAACTATGATGAGACTTTTGCTCCTGTAGCAAGGTACTCGTCTATCAAATCAATGTTGGCACTATCAATACAGATGGGTTGGAAGGTCCATCAGATGGATGTGAAGATTGTGTTCCTCAATGGAAAGATTGAGGAATGAGTGCACATAGAGCAACTAGAAGGATTTGAGACCTTCGATTGTAAGTCGCATGTGTACCAACTCAAGAGAGCTTTGTATGGGCTGAAGCAAGCACCTCGTGCTTGGTACACTAGGATCGACACCTATTTCACCTATTTGGGCTTCACAAAGAGTAAAGCAGATGTGAACCTTTACCACATCATGGTAGAGGGTAAGCCATTGATCATTGTTCTTTATGTTGATGATTTGATATTGACAGGTGATGATTAGTTGATCAAGTCTTGCAAGGAGGACATTGCAAGAGAGTTCGAGATGAAAGACATGGGTTTCATGCACTACTTTATAGGCATGGAAGTGTGGTAGAAGGATGGGGAAGTGTTTGTGTCTCAAGGAAAGTATGCCAATGAGATACTTAGGTGATTCCACATGGAGAAGTGCAAGCCCATGCAAACTCCTCTAGCAGGTAATTGGAGGAAGGAGGATGCTACTTTAGGTGAGGTAGTAACTACTACTGTTTATCAACAACTTGTGGGTTCATTGATGTATTTAGTGAACAGATGGCCATATTTGTTCTTTGCGGTGAACCAACTGAGTCAAGCTATGGTTCAGCTTACCAGTTTGTTTTGGAAGGCAACGAAGCATGTCCTGAGATACCTCAGAGGCACGTCTCAGTATGGATTATGTTATAGATGGATAAAGGGAGTGAAGCTTAAGGGCTTCACAGATGCAGATTGGGCAAGGAGTCCATCAGGTTGGAAGAGCACTTCAGGAGGAATTTTCAACCTTGGTTCAGCTACAGTTTCTTGGTACAACAAGAAATAGAGGTCAGTTGCACTTAGCTCAACAGAGGATGAATACATGGCTTCCAGTTAGGCAGCATGTGAGGCCATTTGAATGCGGAAAATTCTAGTTGGATTGTTTGGTCAGAGGATGGATCCAACTGTGATCTATTGTGATAATCAGAGTTGTATCAAACTCTCCAAGAATCTAGTATTTCATGACAGGTCCAAACATATTGATATCTGGTATCATCATCTTCGAGACTGTGTGGTGAAGAGGATCATGTTGTTGTCGTATGTTTCGACCGAGGAGCAAGATGCAGATATTTTGACTAAGGCATTGTCAAAATGAAAATTCAAGTTCCACAGAGATAGGATTGGGGTGACAGATAATCCCTTTCTTGTTGAGAGGGATTGTTGAAAATAGCAACAAGAAATGCTAAATGTATAAGTGCTAAAAATAGCATTTCTATAAATAGCATTTCGGGATACATTCCAATTTTAGTTAGTCCCTGAACTAAAATCGAGAATTAAAATTCGAATTTGATCTTAGCAGCTGTTTGAAAAATAATTAATTAATTCATCTTGAGTTAATTAGATGGAGAAAATCAAACATGAAGTCTATGTGAAGGCATGCAACAATTTTCCCTTTGATTGAGGAAGTTATCTCTTAATTAAAGAGATCAAGATGAGTTGTACTTTGAGTTGTAATTAGTTAGCTTAGTTAACTGAGTTAACTCTAGTTAGATTAGTTGCAACATTTTGTGGAACTGATTGTGAGTTTAGTTAGTCAATGCATGCATGCATGCAACTAGTGTACTTCAGATAACTGAATATTCTCTCATAAATAACTCATGCATGTCAGTTCTGTCAGAGACCTAGTTGAGATCAGAGGATGGGATAGTGCACTATCAGTTGCAGGAATATTCCATTGAGCATATCTCTTGCATGTAGAAGGAATTCATTCTTTAAGGATTACACAGTTATTTTTGAGTTTGGTGAGTTGTGTGAGAGGTGAATTCACACAGGTGGAAGCTAGAGGACCCAAGAGAAACTGTGCAAGCAAATAGGAGGCTTGGAGGACTGAAGGAAGGCATATGTTGTGTCTATTATGTCTATGTGCAGCAATGAGGGATTGTACTCAGAGTTGGATAGCTTGAGAGCTAAAGCTTCGTGTAATCCGGAGATTTTTCCACTTGTATGATAGTAGAATAGTGGGGTTTTTAGCTGAGGCTTTCCCCAAAGTATTCTTCTGTGTTCATGTGTGATTTATTTCTCATTCTTTGTTATATGTGTTCTATTTTATCTTGCTCAAAATTGATTAAGCTTCCACAAGTTTGTTTGTAGAGGTAGATCAAGTATTTTGCTTTAGTATATTGCATTATCAAGTGATCTACAATGGGAAATTCTATAGTAACTCCGTCACAAGAGGACCCAAGAATATGAGAAAAATGTGAAATAAGTCTATTGTAGAAGTAGAATAGAGTAGGTAAGAGTATACTATTTACTTGTTTTGTAAGTAATATTAAATGCAATTAGTGCAAATTTGGCATTCAATCTACAGAGTTCTGACTTCTCTAATAATTGTGTAGTGAATGGTATTGAGTTTGATACTTAGAAAGAATTATATGTAGTATTAGACCTCTTACAATTTGAGGGAATATCAATGGAAATAATGTATGAAACACAACCTCAATAGTTTTGGATTCATTGAGGGATTTGATCTAAGTTCATAATGACAATAAGGAGTTGAGCCTTAGAATGTCAAGTAGGTTCCATTCGCTGCTTATAGGAAGGAAAGATAAGATATGAGAGGTCGAGATCAACTGCATGAGAGAAGGTTCTTCAAGTTTATGAGGTGGTGCAAAATTGTCCCTGCCAGATCACTTAAAAATAGGTCAAGGTTGTTAAGTCATCATAGGCATCCTAAAGCCATGTGTCCAACAGTTGGGTGTAGGTCAGAACGAGTTTATTGATTCTATCTTTGGCTCTAATTAAAGATATCCCACATTGACATGGTAGTTATTACATAGGGAATTATTGTTATGGTATTGCTTCACATGATTTATTAACACACACACACACACACATATCTCCCTCCAAAACTTTGCTTAATCATGGATAGTATCCATATTTATTCAACATTGTAAGAACCTTTATTATGATTTTCAATGCCATTAGAGGTGCCACATTCACGAATTCACCTCCACTTGTTTTCTTAATGTGGATAAGTGATAACCATGATGACTTTATACATGGGAGAGGATAGGCATTGTCTTAAAATTACAACTTGGGTATACATTCCCTGGAAGTGAAAATAATGGAAAGTAGTTCAGCCATTACCGATAATGAGTTGATTTAACAGCATGAAGCAAATATATCTTCAAGGGATCAAGTGGAATACGACTATGTATGGATGGTTTTCCAATTAGTTCAGAAGTTTTGGATTTAGAGGAGGACCACACATTAGTTGTAGAGACCTGCATGTGGATTGCAACCTACTAGTGAGGTTATGAGACAACTAAGTGGAATTTTGTTTAGTAAATAGTTTAAGGAGACTGTCATTTGCAAGTTGGGGTAGCTGGAAATATGGGAACTTGGGAATTAAAATTTGGAACTAAACCTTGATGAGGATTATAAGATATCTTGATGGAGTTCAATCTATAAGATTTCAAAAAGAATAGAGATTTTGATGAGTACTTCACAAACAACTATCGATAAAAGTACTTTTTAAGGGGGGGCATTAGAGATATTAAATTCTACTTATCATAGGCTTATTTTATGATATTCATCATCATATGATGATTTTTATTTAGATGGATTTAACTCCTAGTTTTAGTGTGTAGTTGAGATATTCACTTGAAAATAATTAGAATGTCTGGCTAATATAGTAGATCCATATTAATTCATAACCAATTGTATAAATATTTTGTATGTGATTATAATGAAATATGTAAAATGTATTTTTCTATGTAAAATAAATCTAAATGCATTTGCATCAATAAGACTATTTTACATGAAAATAATGGACTTGGTATAGAGAAATTTTCTTCTTCTTGGGCACCAATAATCTTGGAGAATAATGAGACTGAACCCATGGTAGCCATGATGCTGAGGAAGGTCACCTTGCCATTTTTTTCTCACTAGAAAGAATTAATAATTTGTATGGAAACAAAATATTAATAATAGGGAAGGGATCTTGTAATTTCTTCACCAAATACTAGATGATAACAAGTTTAATAAATTTTCATATACCTAATTAAGTTAAAATAAAATATATACATTTATTAATTATAATTATTTGCTAGGATGTCCAATCTACATGCCCATTTTAACTTTTAAACATTCACATCACCTTTCCTCTACATGCCATTCATTCATATAATCCACTTCTTAACCATTTTTTCTATGTATCATCCATTCTCTCCATCAAATGTGACTGTCACACCTTATCTCTAGCATGCCCATTCAGTGATGCATTATCCACCCTCATTCCCAAGCTTACACTCTTTATCCATTACACTATTCCTTTAGCTTCAAATAAAATAGGCATAGAGCTAGGAATAGAAATTTGAGATAATATTCAATGAGGAAAATAAAGAGTTAAAAAAATCCATCAAAGGCTACAATAAATATAACAATTAAATTACACCAAATACTATGGTAGTGAACTGATCTAGGAGGATCCAGGAGGATTGATCTAGTGGCATGGTAAAAAGGCTCAAAAATCAAAGTGGTAGAATCTGGATCAACTTAGCATCAGATCGAAGTGCTCATCATCTTGATTCCAATGATGCGAACCACACTTGAATCCAAGCTCATATGAAGAAGTTAGATCAAGTCAAAGTTCATGTTTGACTTAGACAGGTGGCAGGAGAAGATGAGGTGGCAGAACTCTCAGTGAATGGGGAAGCATCAAGTGGCAAGACGCCATTGTTCTCACATATTGCAGATCACAGAAGGAAGAGGTCACGACTTAAGAAAATCGGCCCCAAGAAAGTGAGGGTTGTGATGTGATAAATCGCATTCGCAAATCGCAAGGAGGGAAGAGTTAAAGAATCGGCCCTGGAGAAAGCTAGGTTGTGATGTGATATATCACAATTGCAGAGTCAGGTTGTAATTTGTGATATCGCAATCAAAGTTTGCAAAGGGAAGTAGTTACATAGAGTACCACCCCGGTCCCGCCGATTGCGATTTGCAATGATACACCGATTGTGATTTGTGATGATCCTGCTGATTTGCGATTTGCGATTCGGGTTCACCTTTACCGTAGGTCACCTATTGTAAACGAATGGGTCTGTCCACCAATAGAAACAACTGATTGAAAATGTCGATTCAAGCACTGATGTTAAAAGCCACCTACATGTTATCCCAGGCCCGAGAACTTTGGTGTAGGAATCGCCACTTGCTAAACTTGTCATTTGTTAAAACTACCTAGATTGTTAAGGATCATTCCCACTAGCATATAAATTGGGCTTTTTGCACAGTGAGAAGGTGGGGGGGGGGGAAGCAGAGATCAGCTTAGATTTATAAAGAAGAGCAGCGGCACCTGCTCCTCGCAGGTGGCCAGAACCTTACCTCAACAAGAAAAAGGTTCCGAGAAGGTGCAAAAAGCCCTTTATCAAAATTGGGCATTCGGATAGGAGATTCTACATGATTTTTTTCCAGGAATTTAGTGATGCCATCTATTTCTAGAGATTGGCTCTCCATTTGTCATCTATCCTCCAAATTGTAGGTATAAGTGTGTTTATGTAAGATCAGCTTGTACTTCTTCTCTTTTCATTCCATTTAATGAATGAAGGCCTCCCCACTATTGAGCAAGGCCTGAAGATGTAGTCCAAATTAGATGAACTCTGTAATCAAATATATGAGTCTTGATCTCATGCGTGATTATGTCTTTTTATCTTCGTTTTATATGATTATGTTCCATAGTTTTTAAGTGCTCTGTTAGATGTAATTCTAATGCATCTATAAGAAAAAAAGGCATGGATCAAGTGGTATTAGAGCAGGGATTAGTTGATGTGAATTGCATGAGTACACTAACCATAAATAAGCCCCAAGGACATGCATCACGAAGAGGACACATGGCAGTTGTTGAAGCTCATTGGGAAGAGAAGCAGTCTTGTTGTTGTTAAGAATTGGGAGCGTGAATGACGGAGTGTGAAGCCATGGAGAATGATAAACAAATGCATGGGACCTTCCTACGAATGTCCAAAATGGTGGAAATCATGTATGAAGCGTATGAGAAGAGAAGAGAGGAGGAGACAAAGAGATCGGAAAGCAATATGTCATCCACATCTTCCGGCACTTATGCATCTTACTCATTGCCTTCTTTGAATGAGGAGATTAACTAGGGACTTCATGAAGAGAACATTGAATTAAGGAGGATTCTACATGAAGAGAAAGAGGAGAAGCAAAGGTTGCTACGCGAGTTGAAAGCCAAGGATGAGGCCTTGGAAAAGTTGCCGTGTGACCCCAGGTTCAACGTTAGTTAGCTAAACAAATCCCTACACTACTGGCCCTTTCGGCATCAGCCCGCAGAGTGTGGACTGAATTCACACTTGAAGCAGAATGGGGGGATGCTAAAACCAAGTTTCCGCACCTTGAGATGGTCATGATGTCAGTTTATTCCTTCTGTTCCTACTTTCGTGCATGTCTTTGAGTTCTAGGGCTTTGTTAGACTAGCCCTTTATTCCACCCTTCAGTACCTCCACAAAGGGGTACAATTGACCTTCGTGCAGCCCTAACTTGCTGTTCAAGTACTTTCACGCTGCTAGGGAAACGTGCTGTGAAGATTATGAAACTAGCTTAGGTATCTTACTTATCTTATTAAACAATCACAGTTAGCACCACGCAAACATATATCCTTACTTGTGTTCAATTATCCAACGTAATTACATACATTTATGCATCATATAAGAATTATAAATAGAATTCATACACAATATGAAAAGATGCATTAACAGGAAACAAAAGACACATAAATTGTAGAATGATTCTCTTTATTGATATCTTCAAATGATTACAAACTCTATCTGCCCTGCACACACAGCTGTAGGGGTCCCCGTACTTAGCTACGGACTTCCACCCTAGGTCTTTGCACACTCAGCTGAGGAGCCTCTACCTACACTAAGACCCGAAACTTAGACTTCTCTCCTTATCCTCAAGACTTCATACTTCTTAGAACTTATTGATGACTCTCTAGAGCTTACGTACTTAGCTCCTTTTATACAATCCCATGGTCCATGGACCATGGGTAGATATTTACAGCCAAATTTACTTTACAAAATTAAGGGTGGACAACCCTTTATGAATCATGACATCTTCGTGCTCTGCGACCACAAAATGCAGAGACTTTACAACTTTATTACAAATTTTGACCCAAAACATGGGATTTTAGCCCCAAACTATGCTTGGGGAATCCCGTTCCCAACAGTCCTCCTGGATCAATCCTCCCCACTAAGAGAAGCTTTTGGTCCTCCAAAAGCACTAAAATAATTTGCAACTGCTCTGTACCTTATCTGCACCACAAGTCCCCTAATGGGTCATCCTTCCTTCTCCTTCACCTTTGTCCTTTGGAACCATAAGTGATGAGTCGACACCTCCATCTCCTGCAAACCTGTAGTACAATATCTTTAAATTACATGTTTATCTATATGACTAAAAATGAGACAAGCATCCCATACTTGCCACGAGTTTATAACACATACTCTGTGGTCAAGTTTACATAAAAAATGGAAAAATACCCCAACTGTCAATACATGGCCAAACATCGTTGTTTCTTCAACAAGCGATGGAAAACACATCATCACTGCAACACATGATTTACAAAAATAATGCCAAACACTATTGTTTCTTCAATAAGTGATGGAAACACAACATCACTTTCATAGTTTAAATTGAAACACAAAATAAGGCCAAACATCATCGTTGCTGCAACAAGTGATGGAAAAAACATCATCACTTTTACATTTTGAAATGCAACAGATGATTTGCAAAAACAAGGCCATGACATTCTACCTCACCTAGAAGAACCATCTCTCACTTATCAAAGTGACTGGGTCATCTCCTTGTGGCACATTCATTGGTTGAACAATTGTTTCACCTGGTTCATACACAAATTCTTTGTCCTTGCGACACTGCTCTGGATGGAGCCTCCAACATGCGGCTCTTTGATGATCACCTCTGTCACAATGTCTATAATCAGCCTTCTTCCTCCAGATATTCTTTACTTTCTTCTTTGCCTACTGTTGAGAGGGTATTTCATGCCTCATCCTTTTTTAACTTTTACTTCTTATCTTTTCACGCTATTTAATGAATGAAGGCCTCCCCACTATTGAGCAAGGCCGAGAGATGTAGTCCAATTGGATGAACTCTATAATCAAATATCCGTGTCTTGATCTCATGCATGATTATGTCTTTTTATCTTATTTTTGTATGCTTATGTTCCATGGTTTTTAAGTTCTCTATTAGATGTAATTCTAATGCATCTATAAGAAAAAAAGGCCCGAATCAAGTGGTATTAGAGTAGGGATTAGTTGATGAAAATTGCATGAGTACGCTAACCATAAATAAGCCTCAAGGACATGCATCACGAAGAGGAGACATGGTAGTTGTTGAAGCTCATTGGGAAAAGAAGCAATCTTGTTGTTGTTAAGAATTTTGAGCATGAATGACCTAGTGTGAAGCCATGGACAATTATAAACAAATGCACGGGACCTTCCTACGAATTTCCAAAATGGTGGAAATCATGTATGAAAAATATGAGAATAGAAGAGAGGAAGAGACAAAGAGATCAGAAAGCAATGCGTCATCCACATCTTTTGGCGCTTATGCATCTTATTCATTGCCTTCCTTGAATGAGGAGATTAACTAGAGACTTCATGAAGAGAACGTTGAATTAAGGAGGATTCTACATGAAGAGAAAGAGGAGAAACAAAGGTTGTTATTCGAGTTGCAATCCAAGGACAAGGCCTTGGAAAAGTTGCAGCGTGACCCGAGTGAGGTAAAAATTAATTCTTTGACTCTGTGTAACTTTCCTAATGATAATTTCGACGTTTTTGAAAACCATACCATAGGAATCGACTCCAAAATTTTAAGGAGAATGGGGTATGAGGGGAAGGGCCTCAAAAATAATGTCCAAGACATCATAAACCCCATCAAAGTAGAGGAATTACCACGTCAGGCAGGACTTGGGTATGTCAGGAAGGAGGTTTAGGAATGCGCCAAAACATCCAGTGAACTACCAACGAGAGATGATGAGAAGCCCTCATTAGTTCTTTCCAAATCAACAATGGAAGTAAAATATGTTGATTTCTCTTCAATTTCATCTTTGCATGATATAATTTCTATTGGAACTGTGGAAGTACCCATTATAGGGACAAACATGAGACCTCTTACCGAGATGAGGTACAAGGAAGAAGGATTTAGTGTTAATATCCAAGGCATAACTCAGCCATTGGAGGTTGAGAAAAGACCTCGATTCACAAGGTTGGGGTGCACTGAAGGATAGTGCTCAATGATGTTAGAAGCTTCCACGACATTGTTGAAACTATCGAGGAAATAGGATGATGGGAAAACATCACCAACAACCTATGGCATTATGCATTACAAAGAAAGAGCTAAGGCAAGATCTCGTTCCCATGATCATACCAGAGACCAACAAGAAATGTATAACCAGTCTCAGTATTCTAATGTTCATTTTATGTACAACCATATTGTTAATAATGAACAGAAATCATGGCATTGAAGAACTTGTAGCTTTTGTCGATTGCATAACCATGTGTTTATTGAGTGCTATAGGAGAATAATAACATGACAAAGGATGAGGCATGAAAGACCCTATCAACAGCAGGCAAAGAAGAAATTAAATAATATCTGGAGGAAGTAGTCTTATTATAGACATTGCAACAGAGGTGGTCATCAAAGAGCCACGTGTTGGAGGCTCCATCTAGACCAGCGTCGCAAGGACAAAGCATTCGTGCATGAACCAAGTGAAGCAATTGTTCGACGAGTGAATCCACCACAGGGAGACGACCTAGTCACTTTGATAAGTGAGAGATGGTTCTTCTAGGTGTGGTAGAATGTCATGGCCTTATTTTTGCAAATCATCTGTTGCATTTTTAAATGTAAAAGTGATGATGTTTTTTCCATCACTTGTTGCAGCAATGATGATGTTTGGCCTTATTTTGTGTTTCATTTTAAACTATGAAAGCGATGATGTGTTTCCATCACTTTTTGAAGAAACAATAATGTTTGGCCTTATTTTTATAAGTCATGTGTTGCAGTGATGGTGTGCTTTCCATCACTTGTTGAAGAAACAATGATGTTTGGCCATGTATTGATAGTTGGGATATTGTTTCCATTTTTTATGTAAAATTGACCACAGAGTATGTGTTATAAACTTGTGGAAACTATGGGATGCTTGGCTCTTCTTGGTCATATAGCTAAACATGTAATTTTAAAGATATTGTACTACAAGTTTGCAAGGGATGCAGGTGTTCGCTCATCGCTTATGGTTCCAAAGGACAAAGGTGAAGGAGAAGGAAGGAAGGCCTGTTAGGAGACTTTTGGTGCAGAGAAGGTACAAAGTAGTTGCAGATTATTTTAGTGCTTTTGGAGGACCAAAAGATTCTCTTAGTGGGGAGGATTGGTGGGAATGGGATCCCCCAAGCACAATTTTGGGGCTAAAATCCCATGTTTTTGGTTATATTTTGTAATAAAGCTATAAAGTCTCTGCATTTTGTGGTCGTGGAGCGCGAAGATGTCATGATTCATAAAGGGTTGTCCGCCCCTAATTTTGTAAAGTAAATATCTACCCATGGTCCACAGACCATTGGATTGTATAAAGAGAGCTAAGTAAGTAAGCTATAGAGAGTCATCAATAAGTTCTAAGAAGTATAAAGTCTTGAGGATAAGGAGAGAAGTCTAAGTTTCAGATCTTAGTGTAGGTAGAGGCTCTGCAGCCGAGTGTGCAAAGGCCTAGGATGGAAGTCCACAACTGTGTGCGTGGACCCCTACAGCTGTGTGTGCAGGGCTAATAGAGTTTCTAATCATCTGAAGATATCAATAAAGAGAAGCATTCTGTTATGTTCCTATACCAACAGGAGTCATAATTTTTTAATAGCTGAGGTCAAATTTGTAATATGTACATACCTTTGCTTCCTGCAAATGTTTTCCATATTCAAGAAAATAAAAAAATTAGAAAATGTAAGGAGGGTATGTCCTAAAAGAAAAATCAAAGGACAAAAAGAATAAAGAAGGTAAAAAAAGATAAAATAAAATGAACCCCAAGAAAGAAAAAGACCATGAAAGTGTGCAAGTCAAAATAACACTACTATTTAATTTTGATGCAGAATAAATGATCGTGTGCAACTTGTTATTCATGCCACAATCCATGGCAATAAAATAATTTAATATTGGTTATTCCATGTTTTGAAATTCATGTTTATATATAGAGAATAAAATATGACCAAACTGTTTAATATTTGTAGATAAGTAGATAGGTAGAGTAAATAAAAGGAGCTCAATTATTTAATCTGAGCCCTTGGATGTAATAAGGTTAGACTTAGATAGATTACTTTTGTAAAAGAAAAGAAAATGTTTTGGTAAGGGTTTGCCAGCTTAAGTGCACCCTAATAAAGAGAAGAAAAAATGGTAGGATGAGTAGATGGGTAAGTAGTTGAATGGTTGTAGAATTGTGATGATTGATTGGATAAGATCATATCATTTACCTTCATCATTAAATTTCTAAAGTATGGATGAAAATTGAGCATTTACCAAAGTACACAAAGTAAATTGATTAACCTCCCTCATTCATTACATTTTTCACTTAACTAATTTCCAAGGAAAGTCTTAAAGTACCTAAAATCTTAATTTAAAGGGGCTCAGAGCATTTCTCTGACTTCTGGAAGGACCAGACCCTCGGCCCAATAACTTATAGGTCCTAAGTACTAAAAGTCCCCTCATAATAATTCACCCCCTCCATAATTCATTCATTTTCCCTAGAAAACCCCTTTTCCCTAAGGATAAAACCTTAGAAAATTGATCACCCCCCAAGCAAACCCCTTTTCCAGAAAACCCACAAAAATAACATTAAGCCTAGGTTATAACGTGTTTGTAAAAGAAAATAAATTATAAATACACATTTGACTTGGTGCTAAGTTATTTTTCGCTTTCAATTGATATTAACTTTAACTTTATATATTAAAATCCTTAAAAAGAAATATAATCCTTCCCGTATATAATTATAAATAAAATACCTATATTAATATCCTGCCCCGAAGTTTGAAACATAAATTTTATTAATGAATGATTAATGGATTAATTAAGTCAATCAGCGACTAATTAAGAACCAAAACCCTCCACTGAATAAAAGAGATTAATTAATCAATATGTAGTTAATTAATAATCTATCTCCGCCAATGAAATCACCCCCGATGCCCTTAATCCGCTACAATCCATCATTAATTAAATCCCACCATTATTAAAATGCGCCAAGCCCCTCCATTAAACTTTGTGGCAATACTTTGCCCCGAACACCGAACGATCATGTCTCATTTGATCCAACGGTTGACGATCATATCAGGTGGCCTCTGAAAGGTGACCTTTACCTGCCCGATATGGGTGGTTTCACTGTTCACCCCGCTGCTACGATGCCCAATGAATGGAATCAGGCGGCCTCCACTCAAAACCACCCCAGCCCAAAGATTGGTGTAATGAAATCCTCTTACCGCCTCCCGCTAATGGCAAAATGTCTCATCCCCCGCTTAACTCCAAACATACCTTTCTTGTGCACCCGCCAAAAAATAGTTGACTTTACCAATAAAACTAAAAACTCACGGTTTTTCATTTTATTATGAAAAAGGCACTGAGACTCCCATGCAAGCGACATAGTACGTTCAACAACCAAGCCACGTTCAATCATCAACCTGCCAAAGTTGTTGAACATCCAGTCCATCCTTCGGTCTCAAATGCTCCCTGCAAACCGTGCATAGTCGCCCATCAACCCGTTCACAACCAAAACCAGGTATTTTTTCAAATTCACTGTAAAACCTTGTCTCATTTCTAAAATTGATTACTTGATTGCTTTAAGTTAGTCAGTAATTAAGTAAAAAAATTCCTCAGCAACCCCAACTACTCTGAATTGAGCCAATCTGCCCCCAATTCAACAGAAAACCCTTTTTCCCCATTCTTGAGTCCACAAGAACCAAGAATGGCTGCACCAGTTGCATTGAATGTGTGACTAATTTCCACTCTCCACCAGGATTTAGACCATCTCCCTTTGGTGGAAAAATACTTTCAAATCAAAGATATCTATGTTGAAGAATCCCCATTGAAATTATGCTGCAGGTATAGAGACCAGTATTTGAACCATGCACACAAAATAGGTCTTTGGGAATCAAACTTGCCCAAGTACCAATTCCTCAGCGTCCATATCTTCCTTGAAATTGTTCACTATTATCATGTGAACTACAATCCAAACTTAAGAGCAGTGATGTCCCCCAACCAGATAATACTTTTCACCATCACCGATGAATCCATAAATGAAATGTTGGAGATGCAACTTGGTCAAAATCTTACTCCCTTTTCTATTGGATACTTTCTTGACAGATTCCCTAAAATCTCCCTTTCCAAAATTGCTCAATTATTCTAGAATTTCATTGTAGAAGAAAAACACATACCAAAGGATCCCCCTCCCTACATGCCATCCTTTTTTTCTCAGCTTGACAAAGACATCATATTAATGATATCCAGTGTTTTAGGCTATACTACTAGTGAGTATGTAGATGAAATTATTCTTGCCTACATGTCCATTTTCAATCCTGGGAAACCCCCTGCCATCATGTTTGACTATGCCAAATTCATCTCAAATAAAATGCATGATCAGTTCATGTGATTGGAAAATGAGAGAGTATTCAAATACTCATCAATGTTGTATCATCTCTTTCTTTACTATCAAGCTTACAAATTTCCCTTCACTATTCAAAAGCTTGACACCAGAGGCAATCCTAGATCAGTAGTCTTCTGGAACCCTTTAATCCACAAATATGAATCTCCATACACCTATACAAATTTTATAGATCTATTTGTGCATCCAGTAGCGACCATGCTGATAGGAAGTCCTCCTCCAAGAATTAATGCAGATATCAGGAGGGTCCGATAGCTGTCCAAATAGTACAAAGTGGGAGATTGGTACTTGTACCAAAATCACACTGAAATCAGAATACATGGTTGCAAATTTCCACCTTACAAATTTCCAAGATACCTCCCAATGAGGTTATTTTCCCTGGAGTAGTACAGGAAAATAATCAACTTTGATGAGGTACATTTTGTGAAGGCCAAGAAAAAGGCACAAATCTGAATAAAAGAATAGCTAGGCCCCTTTGTGTGTAATAGTAGAGAACCTGGAAGAGTTGCAAATGAAATCCTTCAAGGGCTCAGACTTAAACAAAGCTTCATATGGAGATATGACCCCTTTCCTAAAATATAACAATATGCAAATCAAATAGAATGGGTGGAGAATACTCTAGTAGACACGATAGCTCAAAAACTGTTGTCAATAATGTGTTGATTGATTTAGAAAGAAGACTTGATGAAGATTCCTTTGTACAGGTGCTCGGAGAATCCCAATCCCAAAGGGAGACACAGGAACACAGAGAGAAACTAGCAGAAGAAGGACCTCAAGAGCAAGACGAATCTGAACAACCAAACATATCAGAGGAGCTGGCTCAGCCAGAACACATCATGAGTAATCCTCCTATTATAGCGACTCCTCTAAATGAGGAGAAGAATCCCAAAAGAGATATAGAGGAGGCCACTCCTTCTAGCAGACCTGTTGCACAGACTTATGTCAAAAGGTAAAGGTTGAATCCTTTTTCAGAACAGGAGTTCACAGAGGAAATAGCTGGAACTATAGGTATAGAAAGAGCAGAAAGTAGGTAGACCACTCCCTCTAGAGGTACACAAGAACCTTCCATTTCATAGGCTCAAATGCTAGAGAGACAACAGAGCATGGAAGTATCCTCCTTTAGGGCTCCAATAGGCCAAGACAAATATAACATGATAACGTACTTAAAGGACTTAATCATAGAGTTGGGGCATGATCCTAAGGATGTAAAGGCTGTAGAAAATCTAATCAAAAAGAAAAATGATGACATAGCTGCATTTAAAAGCAGCTCAAAATTCCTCCTCTACATCATCCACAAACAACTGAAGTATTGGAAACTTAGGAGGAAGATCTTATGGACTTAGTCCTTAAGCCGAATGATCAACTAAAAGAAATAGATAAAGAGCTAGATAGCTTGATATAGTCTAGACAGAGTGAGTTGTCCACCACTCCATAGACTGTAATTCCTATAGTATCTATAACAGTGCCCTCCACATTGGTTGCTTCCTTAGCACCAACAGTTCTACCAACTACAGCTCTGCCAGTCATAGGTACATCTACAAGCATAGGTACATCCATAGAAAAGACAGTTGAATTGGTAAAATCCATGGAGAAAATGGCCATCCAGGCTACTAAGCTCAAAAATCTTAGAGAAAAGTGTTAAGTTTGGAAACAGATTGCAAACTTGCACAAATACAACAAAAGGAATATGCTCATAAGAATAAAAGAATGGGAGAAAGGATAAAAGTACTTGAAAAGGACTTGACATTTGCGACAACAACTAGGAGATATAAAGGAAATGCTTTGGGCCAACATCATTGACTATGTCAATGATGTTTTGCCATATATTCAAGTAATTTATGAGCAAATTGAACTGGTAAAAGTGGGTACAAAAGAAATTCACAAGACAATGGAAGAGTTGGAAGACAAACCTGAAGAGGCTGACCAATTGATAGCATTCTTGAACAACAAGAACAAGAATGAATTGGATGAACTGGGCATAGAAGATAGAACATGTGCCATCATAGAAATTAAGAAGATTCTTACCAAAAGGAACCTTATGCTCAATCTTGAGAAAAAATGGCAAAGCATCCAAGCTGATATTGATAGATTTATAACAAAGTTTTGTATTTTAAGGGAAAAAAGGACTCCCCAGTCCTATGGTAATACATGAAATGCTTATGACCCAAGATGATTATGTTGAAAGAAAAAAAAAGCTGGCCAACAACCAAGATAGTACTTCAGTGGTAAAACCTCTACCCACTGGAAAGGTATTATATGATAATCTGGAAAATCTGTTTTTCCTAGAGCATGAGGTAAAGCACTTGTTCGTCAATAGGCCAAATTTTTCCAAGTATACCGAAGTTGACAAGATATATATAAAAATGACGAGGATGAAATTACCTGAAGGTGAATGGTGGATGAAACTAACATATTTACTATAAATTTACTGCATTAAATCTATATGGAAGCCAGGTAAAACAGAGTCAAAGTGTAGCACGTAAAGAGTATCAGTAGGTAGAAGACACAAAGTGATTCCAACACACAAGCAACAAGCAAATGAAAGAGCCAAATCTGAATTACAACAACCAACACAATCCTAATAAAAGGGACAACAAGAATACAATTCTCCATCTATCTCTATCTTGATGCTTGAAGATATTTTCAGTTTCCTAGACTAATTCTCATATTGTTATGAGATATTTTTAAACATTTTTTGTATAGATACTTCACAATTTGAAGTAATTAGAGTGGATTAAAATACATTTCTATAGACATTTTATATCAAGCCAAGGAGCTATTTTATTCAAGACTAGACTGGTTTTGTTGGATTATGAAATAAAGCTAAAGACATTTCACCAGATTCTTGTGCACAATTGGAACCAAATAAGTATTATCTCTTCATGTTTAATTATTGTTTTTTCTTCATGTTATAAATATTCACATTTTTTCTCTATGAAATCTGAATAGTAAACAAGGAATGATATCTCAGAATAATGCTCTCTGTTTTGACTGTTTAATTTCTCATTGTTTCCTGCTAAACTATCTTGGTCTGTGAATTCTTAATTGCTCCCTCACTTTCATAGTTTTCCTCCTTTTGTCCATAGTAAAGGATTTTGAGTTGCCCTTTGCTATTTATCTCATTCCTTTCTTCATCTTGACCCCGGTTTAAGGATTATTCATTACCCTTTTACCCTAATAAGGACTACCTCATCCATTTGAACTTGCAGATTTTCTTTTTGATGTGTAGCCTACCTTGTGAACTCTTCCTTTAGTAATTGATCTAATCCAATTAAGCTACTCTTTGATTGACTCCATAGTCCAATGGTCTGAATACTTTCTCTGCCCATCTGTTTTCTTAAGTCCACAACCCAATCAAAATCAAAACACCATGAGCACTAAGAACTAGCCTGAAATCCTACCCAAAACAAAGCTAAATTATAAAGAGAGAGCCCTCGCTGGACTTAAGTTGGCTAGAACCTATGTCTAAAATATTAGGCTTGTGGTTACCTCAGATTATTCCTTCTTTTTATAACTTCTAGGGAAGACTTCTAAGTGATAACACATTCTACAGTTTATGTGTCTTTGTTTCCTGTTAATGCATCTTGTCATATTGTGTATGAATTTTGTTTATAATTCTTATATGATGTGAAAATGTATGTAATTATGTTGGATAATTGAACGCAAGTAAGGATATATGTTTACATGGTGCTAACTGTGATTGTTTAATAAGATAAGTAAGATACTTAAGCTAGCTTGGGAATCTTCACAGCATGCTGCCCTAGCAGCGTGAAAGTACCTGAACCGCAGGTTAGGGCCGCGCAAAGGTCAATCATACCCCTTTGTGGAGGTACTGAAGGGAGGAATAAAGGGATAGTCTGACAAAGCCCTAGAACTCAAAGACCTGCATGAAAGTAGGAAGGAAGGAATAAACTGACATCACGACCATCTCAGGGTGCGCAAACTTGGTTCCAACATCCCCCCATACCGCTTCGGGTGAGAATTCAATCCACGCTCCACGGGCTAATGCCGAAAGGGCCAGTAGTGTAGGGATTTGTTTGGCTAACTAATGTTGAGCCTAGGTCACACCCCACCAAGACAACAAATGGTTTCGTTGCCAGGACCATAATCTGCATAAGGGATGTGTGATGTTGTATTACTGGAATCCAACTAAGAAATAGATTAGAGACTAGTTGGATAGGAAGATGCATGAATTTGTGACATAGGAGAACGAAGTACCTATATACAGAAATCCACGAGATCTTTTTCTATTCCTTTCTGATTGAGCTATACGAGTGGATCGCGAAGCTAGCGAATAGCTAAGGAAGTTGGATACTTGATGGTCCTATTGTTTGGACCTCGGAGTTAGTATAGAGATTGGAAGCCTTTGAGGATAAGATCGCTCATGCTACCGATAATTGGCTCGATTGCGTCATAGGAGGATTTGTGATTGAATTCGCGAATCGCGGTCGATACCTCAGTCAGATACAACGAGGTGGAGTGACACTTTTGGAAAGGACCAAGAGGTAAGTACTTGAAGTTTTTGAATACCTACATTAAGATGTTATTGTGCAAAAAATGGGTTATGAAACTACCTTGATGTTCGGAGCTACGCAAAGAGAAAAAACTTACAAGAACGAAGGAAGAAAGGGTCCCAAATATCATCCATTGATTTAACCTTCATTGAGTGATGAAGAGGGAGTAGCACAGGCTTCTCTGTGAAGTGTTATTCAACTAATAAGATAAGGATTCCCATGACTACCACCTCCACCCACACCACCTCCAACTTCACCACCATCACCTACTACTTCACCCATACCGCCTCCACCTCCACTGCAGTTCAGTATGGAAAATTCAGTAAAGTTGTCGGTGTTCAAAGGCCTGGGGAATGAGGACTCGGACTAGTTCTGGTTCATCGTAAAAGTTGCATGGGAAGCTTAGGGCATTACAAATTATCACATGAAGAAGGAAACATTGGTTAGTGCTCTATAGGATCGCGCTCTAACCTAGTACATTAAATACTCTAATGATAACCCAAATGCTAGAGTGGCAGATATCCAAACTGCACTGAATAAAGAATTCAGTAGGCCCAAATATGAGGCACAATCAATTGTGGGGTTCAAGGAAATTGCGATGAAACTGGGTGAGACACCGTGGGAATTAGTTCAGAGGTTGAAGTGTAAAATCTGAAAAGCTAATATGAACTTAACAGATAGACAACACTGCAAGTGGTTCGTGGCTTCGCTCCTACCACACCTAAGGGTTTCCCTGTCACAATAGAAGATAACAACTCAGGAAGAGGCCTTGGAGATTGCAATGAGACTACATGAAACACCGATGCAAGATCTAAATCTGGGGCTTTAGCAGATTCATGCACAGTTGCAAAATCTTTGCATTAAAATGCAAAGCTTGAAGCAAGACAGGACAGTTCGACTAGAGGTGTGAGAAGAGGTATGGTGCCTGAAATGTAAGGGTTAGGGACATGACAAAGACCATTGCCTGGTCTTTGCGAACTATATTACAGGAGGAGGACCAATGCCTTTGAGTTTGGAAGCTCAAGAAGGACCAAGTGTGGAGCCTGTTTTCTGGTGCGCTATATGTCAGGTAGCAGGAAAACATACGACGAATAGTTCTCATTTGTTGTAGAAGTTTGAACAAACACCACATCAACTGTTCTGCAACTTCTGTAGGTTTGTAGGGCATGATGAGTGCAACTATAGAAGTTATGAATTGATGATGGATAGAACACCTGCCTATAGGGTTTAGGTAGAAACGCGACCCCCTGATCAGAGCTCAGGGATGGCGCGAACAAGGTTTCAGTGACGCAGACAAGGCTGAGGTGAAGGTGGAAATGGCAAAGGTCGGGAATAGTTGATTTTCTACAATTGCAGAGGACCAAGACACTATGCCCATGATTCTACTAACCTAATGCATCCATCGTGCAAATATTGCACTTTGTCTGATCATGAGATAGAAGACTATCTTACGCTGATAGCAAGAATACGTGACAAAGGGGCACTACCAACTCAGCTGACTCAAAACTTGGAGATGATGAGGTCTGAGCCTCACGAAGAGGATCCAAATGTGAATATAGTACTCTGAAGTGGAATTGCAACAGGGGATGATAAGGGGAAATGACTTGAAGATAGCACATGGGTTTACAAAGCTCCAACAAAGGAAGATGAATTCGATTTGGTGCATGCACGTGAAACATTCATGGAAGCAAAGAAGAGCTTCGCTAAGGCCTCCACCTTAGGGAGCAAGGATAAGCCTAATCAGGAAATGGACCCTTCTATGATTACACCCTTCCTAGAGACTTGCATGAAGTTGCTACGTGATAGCAACGCTATAAAAGGATTAGAGGAGATTATAAATAGAGGTGTCAGAAACACTCTAGGTGAACCGCACGTGGTATGAAAGATTGGTAAGCATAAAAGAAGGACAAGATGAGAGATGAGGCTGGCCGCGGAGATAGGAGACTACAAAATGGATCAAGTTATTTTGGATCTAGGGTCAGACGCGAACGTCCTACCAAAGTAGACTGAAGAATGGATGAGAAGACATGCTGTAGTGGTCTCTGATTCAGTTAAGGATGGAAAATCAGTAGAAGATCATCCCCATGGGGTGACTACAAGGGGTGACTGTAGATATTGAAGGTGCGAGCACATTGGCTAACTTTGAAGTCATAGAAATTATGGATGATAGCAACCCCTACCTTGTGCTCCTTGGCATTGATTGGGCTGCTGATATGAATGGGGTAATCGACCTAAAGAAGTGAAATATGATATTCAAAAAGAAATCACTCAGTGCAATAGTACCCCTAGATCCTGCTGAAGGATCGCGCTATATTGAACCAGTCTGCGATTATGAGAAAGATGTTGATATGGACTATATCTACAAGATAACAATGCAAGACCAAGATTGGGTGAATCCAGTAGTGGATAGACAAATTACATGGGATCGCGAGAGTTCCTGCACCTCGAACTCTGATGAATAATTAGAGTGTTGGCAAAATCAGTTACATGAAGTAACCACGCTAAGTTGTAACATGATGACCTGGTCACTACGTTGTGTGTTGTCACAGGTAAGAGATCTGCCCACTTATGATGGTTTGAATGATGTAGATATCTTTTTGGATGCATTTGAGAGGGAGGTATCAGAAAATCAACGCTTCCAAGCTTTGGACTGGGTATTGTGCGTTATGCCCGCAAGGTGGTGGGGTACGCACAAGGGTAGCTTTGAGGATTGCTGTGAATGTAGGAGGATGATGAGAACACACTTTGGGAAGCTGAAGGTATGAATGAAAAACAAGTATGACGGGAAGGTTGATCCATGCACGCACTTGGCCAAATGGGCCAAGGCTTATGGAGTGAAGCCCCAACCTGAATGGTTACACTTGTTCTTTCACACCCTGGATGTCATCCTGATGAACTAGTACTTAGAAACGAAGCTCCACCATGGTACAGGTGAATGGCATATTCTGCATGAAGGATTCCTAATGACATTTAGCTTTGAAGATTGGTTTGATTGTATTGACGAAGCGCTACAAGAAGTGAAAGAAGTGATCTTTAGGATACCGCAAGATCCTTTGGACCTGATTCAACCTAACTGGACCACTTAGCTAAGTCACACGCTGGAATGCTATAACGTAACCACTGAAGAAGAAGATGAGGATCCTTGAAATATTAACATCCCTGAAATAGAAGGTCACCACGAGGTTGAAGGACCGCAGATTGAGAATCTTGATATAACAACGCCATTGAAAATGAAACAAGTGAATATTGGTATGGAGGCGGAGCCCAAATTCGCGAAGATTGGAGATTACTAGGATGATGTGACGGTGGATAGAGTCGCTAAATTGCTCTTTGAATACCAGGATTTGTTCCCTACCAAGTTTACAGATCTAAAATGGGTAATCAGGAACTTGGATGTTATGAAGATCACGTTAAAGCTAGGCGTGAAGCCAGTTAAGCAAAGACCTTACCGTCTCAATCCGAAGTATAAGGAGAAGGTTTTCTTAGAGCTAGACAAGATGCTTGCGGCAGGCATCATTGAGCCCATAGAAGAATCTAATTGGGTAAGCCCAATGGTGGTAAAGGAAAAAAAGCAGAAGGATGAAATAAGGATATGTGTAGATCTTAGGAAGTTGAATGACGATTTTGCACATGATCCTTTCCCAACTTCATTCACTGATGAAGTGTTGGACAATGTAGGTGACCATGAAACATATTCATTCACTGATGGGTTCTCTAGGTACCATCAGATCAAAATCTCACTGGAGGATAGGAGCAAGATGACCTTTGAGACTGAGTGGGGGTCCTTTTAGTACACTGTAATTCCTTTCAGATTGAAGAATGCGCCTGCCATTTTCTCACGTGTAGTCATTGCGGCGTTCAAGGAATTTATTCATAATTTCCTGGAAGTGTACTTTGATGAATGAACTATGTTTGCGCTGGTGAAACAACATGTCGCAAGTTTGCGCCTGATGCTAGATACCTATATAAGATACCAGATTGTGCTCAATATGAAGAAGTCCCTATTTTGTGTACCTTTTGGGACCCTGCTGGGTCATTTGGTCTGTAGACAGGGACTGATGGTAGATCCCATGATGATTGTGGTGATACTTAACTTAGAAGTGTCGAGGAGTGTGAAACAGTTACGCACTACCCTAGGGCATACTGGATATTATAGAAATCTTATCAAAGGCTATGCCTAGATCACCGTGCCTACGGAGAAGCTGTTGAAAATGGATGTCACATTCTGCTGGAACGAGGACTATAAGAAAAGATTGGATGTATTGAAGGAAAAGATGGTCACTGTGCCAATTTTAGTCTTCCCAGATTGGAAGAAGGAGTTTCATGTACATGTTGATGCATCATGTATAGCGCTGGGAGCAGTATTGACACAGGCTGGTGGAGGAGACTTGGACCATCCTATAGCATTTGCAAGTAGAAGATTATCCAAGGTGGAGAAGAAATATTCCACCATTGAGCGCGAAGGGTTACTCATGGTATGCGTGCTCTAGAAGTTTAAACACTATTTGCTGAGTGGCCATTTTAAGATGTATATGGATCATTCTGCGTTGAAATACCTGGTCAATAAACTTGTGTTGTGGGGGAGAATCTGTAGGTGGTTGTTATTGTTCCAGGAGTATGATTTTGAAGTTATTGTGAAACCTGGATGACTGAATGTGGGACCAGATCATCTATCATGCATCGAAACAGAGGAAGAACCAACTAATTTGGAGGAGAGATTGCCTGAAGCACAACTATTTGTAGTACCTGTCATGGATGGTCATTTTCAAGATATCATACACTTCCTAACAACAGGAACTACCCCGAAAGGATACACCGTCCAACAAAAGAAGGAATTACTAGTGTGTGCAGCACAACTTTCTGTCATTGCCAGGCATCTGTACAAAATGGGGTTTGATGAGATATTGCGATGATATGTACCAAAGTTTGAAAGGAACAATATGCTTGCGGACGCTCATGGGGGCACCGCGGGAAGACATTATGCAGGGAGAGCGACCGCACAGAAGATTCTACGCGCAGGGTTGTGGTGGCCAACCCTCCATCAAGATTCAAAAGCTTATTGAAAAGTGTGTGATGTATGTCAAAGGACTAGTAGGCCGTTGCAGAGGGATGAGCTGCCTCTGAATCCATAGATGATGTTACAACCCTTTGAGAAATGGGCGATAGACATTGTGGGCCCCATTCAGCCCCAAGGGAAGAAGACGAGAGAGAGGTACATTATCACCACGACACAGTATTAGACTCGATGGGCGAAGGCACAGTCTATGAAGGATTGCACAAGCGTGACTGCTGCAAAGTTTCTCTTTGAGTATGTCCTGACACAATTTCGGTGTCCAAAGATTTTGATTAGTGATCACAGTATGCACTTTCTGAATGAGATGATCAATGTGCTAATGAAGGAATTTTAGGTATATTACCAGAAGAGCACGCCTTATCACCCGCAAGCTAACGAGACAGTGGAAGCATTCAATAAAGTGTTGGAGAACACGTTGACCAAGGTTTGCAACGGTCAACAAAATGATTGGGACCTACGCATACTCGCAGTACTATGGGCCTATCGGACGACATGCAAGAAGTTGACTGGACAAACACCCTTTAGGCTTGTATATGGTGTTGAATCAGTAATGCCCATTGAATACATTGTGCCTAGTCTACACATAGTGGCACTCATAGGTATGACAGATCGCGGAGCCCCAGAGGAGAGGCTTATGCAGCTAGTTGAGCTTGAGGAAGATAGATTTCTAGCTGGATTTCACCAACAGGTCCAAAAGCAATGAGAAAAAGCATGGCATGATCAACACATTAAACTGCGCACCTTTAAGGTAAATGACCTGGTTTTATAATATGACAACCAATTTTATAAATTTATGGGAAAATTCAGAATGCATTGGTTAGGGCCCTATGTCATTAAAGAGATTACTGATGGAGGAGCGATACAACTGGTCAAATTGAATGGAGATCCCTTCCCAGGAAAGGTGAATGGCAATCGATTGAAGCCATACACTAGTGGTCCAACCATGTGACTATATGAAGGTAGCACAATCTTAACACTCTAGGCAGCTAGAAAAGGAGGCACGGAACTATACACTACACTGCCCGAGTTGGGGAGATGCACGACTGGAGGATTGTTTGAAGAAAGAAAGTGTCACAGGGTTCGCAGAAACATGAATGGAGCTGCACTATCCAGGAAGAAATCGTGCAGGTTGGCCAGAAAGTAACCATTAAAGTCATTGTTCATGATTTAACGATAGAAATGCAGCTAAATGTAGCGGGTGAATGACATTTAAGATAGAATTTATGTATCAGATCCTTGAAAATCTGCCACCAATCCGACATTAATGAACTGAATTTGGGGGGAACAGTCATATTTGAATTCAAAATGCCCTATAAATTACAGGTGGTTGTCCAGTGAAAAACACTTGGCATTTCAAGAATTGAGTGGTTGAGTTCTCAAGCGCACATGAACCGTGAGAACTTCAAAGTTTTGATAGCCAGTTCAATATTTGAGACATTGCCGAAGGAGACATAGGAGTTCTTGCAAAACATCATGTCAGTGCCCACATAAGCTATAGATACTGAAGGAGAGGAGTCGGTGTCATAAATTGATATGGAGGTTGAAGAAGCTTCTCCTGAGGTTGCTGAATTATTACCTGAAGTCCCCAAATCACCAAGGATGCCGAGACCAAAGCCCACCCCAACCAAGGAAATCACGAAGGATAAGAAGGGAAAGTAGCCTGCAATACCAGTGCGTGTATCGTTGAGAAGAAACCCACCGAAGCCCACCACACAAGAGAAGGGAAAATCCATCAATCTAGAGCTAGAGGAGGAAGAAATCGAAGACATCCCGATGGATAATGAGGATGTGGGAGTAGACGTGGAGGAAATTGAAGCCCAGGGTGCTAACCCTATCACTCAATTTCCTTAGTACGTCCCTCAGTGCAAGGACAAGGCCAAGGTACTGAAAGATATCGACAATAGCAAGGTCTCCTTGCGAACCCCTCTATTGTCCGATGAAATTATTTTTGAAGGGTCGCGCTTGGGGCAGGTTCCTCTGTTAAAGCTTGAAGACTGGGACTTGGTCAACCATGGGAAGTTCCCACACCTGGCGACCGAGCAGTTAATGCACCGCATTATCGATACAACCACCAGAATGACTGCATTGGAGCCACAGAAGTGGCTCAGAGGAGTAGACAAGGCAGGTTTTCTCAACTTGCTATGGGTGTCGCACTACAACAGAACCCCGATTACAGTATTGGTCATCAAGAAGCTGTTGTGCTTGGTGCATGATGGGTGTCTATGGCTGGAGGAGCCAATACCCATCACTAATAGGTTAATCCACAGGATCATGCATTGCCTTACACAAGAGAAAATCCAGCCATGATATTTGGCAGAAAAGGTGGTGAGCAGGCCCTCGTAGAGGCCATGAAAGAGAAGTTTAAGTTGGTAAAGAAGCCACATGGATATGCCATATCCAGCATCTATGACCCTATTGTAAAGGTGGCTATGCAGATTATAGCAGAGAAGGTGATGAGGAATTGTCGTGCTGATGAGGTGCCAGCACCTGTTGTCGTGTTGGTTGCCCAGTGCACCGAAGGAGTTCAGTCCAATTGGGCAAACTATCTCCACAGTGATTTCCTTATGAACTGTCGTGAAGCACAAGAGCTCAGCAAAACGTTCCACTATGCATGGCTCTTGCTCTCGATTGTGCTGGTAGCATGGGAGCTTCCATAGGACAGCCAATTCCCTTCAGTCATGCCAGACCTACCAGAAGTAGCGAAGTATGCTTTGTTGTGGGTGACAAAGGATGCACAACGAATCAAGAACAGTAAGATCTTTTGGATCTTGATGGAGATGAACATTCGCATGGCCATCAATCACCAACCGCAGTTGTCACCTACGATGTTTGCCAACCTATAGGGCTATGTAGAGTTCAAAGCATATTTTCACCATGTGGCCATCAAGTGTGGAAGGACCCTGTGCAGAAATGGTACGACTTGCCTTACCTGGCAACGGATGACTCCATTGATGTAGTACTTGATCGATGGTTCGCAGAGTGGCTCACCACAACAGACTTGGTGATGGGAGGGAGCAAGTCCATTTTGTAGAAAAAGAAGGAGGAGGCCAAGGTAAATATGATGCAACTGGACGAAAAGAGAAAGAAGGAGGTCATTGACACAGCCCAGGTGGAGCACGATGCCACTTAACAGACAAAGAAGCAAACGGATGGAACAGAGTGAGGCTCTGACAAAGGCACAAGGTTGCCTTCACCTGAGATAGAGGAGGAGATGGACAAGTAGACAAAACACCACAACACGGACCCACAGGCGATGTCCTCCTGCATCAAGCGTCGAAGGGAGTAAGAGAAAGGAGGGTCCAGGAAGAAATCCAATGCTACTAAGACATCACTGGACCTAATCACCCTCACGGAGGGTTATTTGCACGATATCGGTGACATGGTTTGGGATGCCACCACAGAGGCCCTACAATAGTTTGAGCAGCAACAACAAATAATCTTGGGGGCTATCCAGACAAATTTGCAGGAGCTGCAAACTTGCGTGTCACAAGCTAGCATGGTGTCTACCAATGTTGCTATCGACAGTTCAAAAGTTGCTGAGATGCTACGTGGGAAGGCCTTCAGCATGATAGTGCGGCTTGATGGAACACTGACCATGGAGAATGAAGCTAACAGGCCCACTGTCAGTGCCCTCAAGGGAGTAGGGTTGAATCTAGTAGCACTCCCTGGTGAAGCACTCCACCTCTTGCAGGATGGAGTGATTATGGAGCTGAGGGCCCATAAGCACCATGCCCTCTAGGTGATTAGTGAGTAGAGGATTAAAAACGAGCAGATGGAACTACAACGAGACTCTGCCATCGCCACTATGACCGAGACAACCAACCAAAACAAGCATATAATGAAGGTCATCGAGGAGGCATGCCGAATGGTCCCGGAATTGGCCATTCCTGAGGAATACCCATTCGAGTTGCGCATCCACATGCTAGCCACGGGGGTGCGCGATGCTCATACATAAATGGCAAGGGTTCAGTTGGAGTTGAACCTATAGATCACAGAGTTACAATTGAAGGCCCAACCTTCAACTCCGCCAGAACTAAAGGAACAATGGACAACCATTGTCACAGAAGCAGTAGCGACGATGACAGTGTAGTAGTAGACTAACACAACATTTTGAGCGGTCGTTCAAAGTCTTCACAAGCTTGCAGGAGGACCCTAATGTACAACGGCTAGAGACAGAAGCACACGAGCTACAATAGCACTATGATGAAGTCAAAGGCACATCGTGAACCATCATGCTCTCACAGAGATTGGTGAAGCTGTAGGAGGCCAAGCAACTAAAGGAATAGGTGGATGCTGCACCACACAAGGAAGCAGTGCTAAAGGAATGATTGAAACCCTAGCTAGATGAGGCTTAGACAGTGATAGCCTCTATTGATGGAAAGCTTGTGACTCTACAAGAAACTCAGCAAAAGCCTCAGGCTGATAGTTCAAGAGTAGTGACCAAGCAGATGGTTGAAGACGTGAAGCAAGTGACCGCACAGTGCACTGCTGAGGTTGCAGTCATATGGGTTGAGTTGGGAGATCTTCGCGCTAAGATATCTGCACCTACTGAGTGACTCAACAACAAGTCATGATGTTTGTGTTGGGGACCATTTGGGAACAAGATCCCCCAAGGACAGTTTTAGGGCTAAAAGCCCATGTTTTGGGTCGAAGTTTGTAATAAAGTTATAAAGTCTCCACTTTTTGTGGTCGTGAAGTGTGAAGGTGTCATGAGTCATAAAGGGTTGTCCACCATTAATTTTGTAAAGTAAATTCGGCTATAAATATCTGCCCATGGTCCACGGACCATGGGACTGTATAAAAGGAGCTAAGTAAGTAAGCTCTAGAGAGTCATTAATAAGTTCTAAGAAGTATGAAGTCTTGAGGATAAGGAGAGAAGTCTAAGTTTAGGGTCTTAGTGTAGGTAGAGGCTCTGCAGCTGAGTGCATAGAGGCCTAGGGTGGAAGTCCGCAACTGAGTGCATAGACCCTTGCAGCTGTGTGCGTAGGGTGAATAGAGTTTGTAATCATCCAAAGATATCAATAAAGAGAAGCGTTCTACAATTTCTATGTCTTTGTTTCCTGTTAATGCATCTTGTCATATTGTGTATGAATCATGTTTATAATGCTTATATGATGCGTGAATGTATGTAATTATGTTGGATAATTGAACGCAAGTAAGGATATCTATTTATGCGGTGCTAACTGTGATTGTTTAATAATATAAGTAAGATACTTAAGCTAGTTTGGGAATTTGCACAGCATGCTGACCTAGCAGTGCGAAAGTTCCTGAACCGTGTGTTAGGGTTGCACGAAGGTCAATCCCACCCCTTCGCAGAGGTATTGAAGGGAAGAATAAAGGGCTAATTTGACAAAGCCCTAGAACTCAAAGACCTGCGTGAAAGAAGGAACGAAAGGAATAAACTAACATCTCAGAGTGCAGAAACTTGGTTCCAGCATCCCCCAATACTGCTTTAGGTGAGACTTCGGTATGTGCACCATGGGCTAATGTCGAAAGGGCTAGTGTTATAGGGATTTTTTTGGCTAACTAACGCTAAACCTGGGTCAGGCCCTACCAAGCCAATAAGGATCTAGGAGGATCAATCCAGGTGGATATTTGAAAAGTACTAGTGGCATGGTAAAAAGGATGAAAAATCAAAGTGGTAGAATCTGGATAAATGTAGCATCAGATTGAACTTCTCGTCATCTTGATTCCAACAATGTGAATGGAACTCAAATCTGAGCTCATATGAAGAAGTTAGAGCAAGTCAAAGTTCATGTTTGACTTGGACAAGTGGCAGGAGTAGATGACATGGCAAAACTCTCACTGAATGGGGAAGTGCCAAGTGCCAGTCCGCCATTGGCACTGAATATTATAGATCACACAAGGAAGAGGCCACGACTTAAGAAAATCAGTGCCAACCAAGTGAGGGTTGCGAGGCGATAAATTGCAATTGCATATCACATGAAGGGAAGATTATTTTCAATATCGCAATCGCTCGCAAAGGACCACCTTGGTCCTGCTGATTTTGATTTTCAATGATTATTCTGAACCCGATATATTATATATTATGGTCCAACATCCCGTTGGGTCCACCTCTTTTGCAGGTCACTTATTGTAAAGACACAGGTCCATTCGCCAATAAAAACCACTGATTAAAAACGCCGATTCAAGTGCCGATGTTAAAAGTCGTCAGGATTATTGTGTAGTTAAGAGGTTTTGAAGGTTTTTCCATATATGAAAGTTTTTTCACCTACATGCTATCCCAAGCCCAAGAACCTTGGTGTAGGAACCACCGCTTGTTAACCTTGTCATTTCTTAAAACTGCCAGGATTGTTAAGGATCCTTCCCACCACCATATAAATTTGGCTATCTGCATGGCGAGAGGGAGGCCTTTGAGAGTCTCAAATAATTTGGAATGATTGTCTAAAATGTTTTGACGATATGGAGAAATATATTATTTTGACGTGGGAACCTCTAGTCAACATAACTGTGCAATTACACCATGTTGTTCTTTCTTTAGAAGATTTGTCCTGCTATTAGAGCTGATTATCTTTCCCAGTTTCCCTGCAATATCCCTTAATTCAACTTCCTTTCCTTCCCAAAATCAATTCAATAAAATTTCTTGAAAATTAAAAGCTACTGTACCCAAAGATTGTAGCAAATGGACTCCTAGTACAACATCTACACCACCCATTGGAATGGAAAGCATTGGAATATTCAAGACACGTTCTCTGATGGATAGCTTGATATTATGGAACTTTCTAGAGAAATTTATGGTTCCTCCATTTTCAACCATTACTTGACATTCTGGTTCTAGATATAGGAAGAAATTCAATTCCTTGGCTATCTTACAATGAATAAAATTGTGGGTACTACTCAAATCAATCAACACTATTACCTTTTTCTTCTTGATATGCCCTTCTATCTTGAGCATTTGAGCAGTGGTAACTCCTGTCAATGCATCACAAGATATGTTCAAATTAATTTCTTCTTTATCTGGGATTGGTTCCTGATGTATATCCTCTTCTTTTTACGTTTCTTATTTTTTTTCTTGCTCCTTTCCCATCTATGTCAATTAATTTCTTCTCAACACACTTATGACCTTTAGTGTATTTTCTATCACAATTATAACAAATCCCTCTTGCTATTTTTTCTTCTAGTTTTTGTGGTGTCAACCTTGTAGGTGGTGAAAGGATAGGAGCAACAACACTTCCATCTTTATAGTTATCAGTGGTAGGCTTCCTTGTTGCCATAATTTTGCTTTCAATTTTTCTTGCCAACCTGTATGCCTTCTCCAATGGATCAGGTTCCCAAAGGCGAACCTCATGTTGGATGTTATCATTTAAAGTCCCTATGAAGACATCAATCCTATCCTTCTCTGGAATATCATTTACCCTTATTCGATTTTTGGAAGTCATCTATGTGCTCTGCCATTGAACCCTTTTGTTTGACATTTATTAATTGATTAAAGAAGGTGTTGCTCTTTGTATCCTTATAATGTGCTATTATTTTCTCCATGAAAATTGACCATGTGACAAGTTTTTTACGAGAACAAATCCATCTATACCATACAAACGGATTCAGTTCTAAATATAAAGATGCAATACATACCTTTTGTGGTGGTTGCACATCATGCAGACCAAAATATTGCTCCATCTATAGTATCCAAGTTATTGTATCCTTGCCATCAAATTTCCTCATATCTATATTTGGAATATGGTGGGTCTTAAATCCAACATTAGACTCTATGAAATCATGATTAACATTTCTTTTGTTCTCATCATGAGTTTCCTCTACTACCTTTTCAGCATTAGGAAGCCTTTCTTGTAGTGACTTTGTCCCACCTTCCTTCAAACCTTCCATGTATTTCTTCAAATATTCTAGGTTTCCATTCAATTTTTCTTCTATACCATTTATCTTATTGATCATATCTTCGATCACATTCTTCAAATCATCCCTTTAATTTTTCTTATTAGGTGTTTTTATTTTCTTGATTCGAGTCATTCTTTTTCTTTCTTTTAGAAGCTTGATCTTGAATCTGTTGTATCTCTAAGGTCTAAAATCATGACCTACAGTAGCCCTCTCCGTCCTATTTCCAATGCCACTAGTCTAATCGAAATTAGATTCTCAAAGAAAGAGTTATGCACAATCTCCCAAGATGACCCAATTATATAGTTTTTTGGTAGAGTGAATTTGTACGAAGTGCCACGTGTCACTGTTTCAAGAGAAAGTTATGATGATTTTCCCAAGGTCACATGTTTGGGATGTAATTCGGGAGCCTACAAAAACCCTAAAGTTCTTGGACCGTATCTCTACAAATATAGTGAAACAAGATTTGAAATTCAGGTCTGCACTTCACGAAGATTTTTCCTCAGATGGGTTTTAATTTCAAAGTTTGAAACTTCGTAGAAAAAAACTATAGTGAAAATTCAACAATGACCTCTTTGAGATGGAATTTTGGAGCTTGCAAAAACCCTAAATTCCTCAGATCATATCTCCAAAAATATAGCGAGACAAGATCTGAAATTTGGACCCAAGGTTCAGAACAATTTCGGTGCAAATGGATTTTTTTTAGCTTCTAAAACTTCATAGAGAAAACAGTATAGCGAAAATGTCACGATGACCTATTTGGAGTAGCGAAACCCTAGAATCCAAATCTATGATACCAAATGTTATGAAACTAGCTCAGAAAAAGATAGAAAATATAGATCGATGACTTCAAAATCAGCCTCTTCGAGGGGGAAACCTTCTTTACATCACACAAATTAACAATTATTGGATGATACAAATGACAAGACCTCCTTTCTATATAGGAGTCTAAGGGGTCCCAATACAATAAGAGCCTACATAACAATAATATTGTAGGGGCACAATAATAGCAATAGTGGGATTCTATGGGGCATAATAATAACAACATGAGGGCTATATGGGCACAATAATACAATAAGGGGGTTTCACTAATAACAATAAGGGGTTACACCAGTAGTATAGGGATCTAACATAGAATGCAAGGATGTTGATTATCATGATGTATGTAATAAATAGGGTCACTCCTTCTATAATATATATATATATCTATATATCTATATATAATATATATTATATATATTATATATAATTATATATATATATATATATATATATATATATATAAATATATATATATATATATATATATATTTTCTGCACAAGAGGGTGCATTATGCGGGATGTTGAAATATTATGTATGGTGCTAGAGATCATATTCGAATATGAAGAGTGGGTTTAGCTATGGATCAAAACAACCCTTCTATGGAATTTTTAATGCTTAAGATATATTGATAGAAGTGCAAGGATATTGATTATCATGATGTATGTAATAAGAGGGTCACTCCTTCTAATATATCAATATATATATAATATATATATAATAATATTTCTACACCAAGAGGGTGCATATACGAGACTATGTATCATATCTATAAACAAAAAATAAGGATAAAGGGATGAGTAATATATATAAAAGAAAAAAAATGTGTTTCACTAGCTTCCGTATGTGTTAAAACATAGTCATTTGTAGGAGGGATGTTATAAGTGGTATCATAGCATATCATTACAACACTCGTGCCTCTTGGGAATCTGTAAGAAGAGAAGAAGTAGAGGTATGATGTTACTAGATGTAAGCTCATGCGTGAATATGATGGAAATTACATGACAATGTATGTGGTAGACTACATTTAGTATGAAATGCATGATAATTCTAAGGATGACATGGAAGAATTATAGGGAAGAATAATAGTGTTGATGGCCTTTGAGTCCCTATGTTGATGAAAAACAATTATAATTTTGTTGCATTGATTACAACTAAAGTTGTGGACAAGTTTGAACATTAACACTATAAAGAGTATGGATTAAGTAGCTTGCTTGGTGTGGATAGTTTTATGATAATATTTGATGGTACATTAAAATATTGAATGCATACATTTCCTTATCAATGATGATAACATGGTGCGATAGAGGAAGAATGTAAGAAAAGCATGGGTTTCCCTTAAATCTATTGAGAATAGGTTTAAAAGTGATCTTAAGACAACCCTCTTGAATGTTGGAAATAAACAATGAGATAAGTGGTAGTTCTTGATTGTAACATCTAAAAAATGATTGTGCATTGCTATGGAATTACTATGAATTTTGATTGTGTTTATGATGGATTTGGTAGTGTTGACTATTTATCATATTATATTACCTCCTATGAATTAGCATTAATGTCATAATTTATGGGGAACAACCTCCACGACCGAGCCAGGGTTTAAAGAATTTCCTTGCAGAGATGCCGGGTTGTGAAACGAGCTTGGAAGATACTAACGGCCTCGAATGGACGGCCAACCGAGTACGACAGGAATTCATAAATTGCTTTGAGTCGAAGGATCACACAGACTGGAAATCGAGTCCAGTCGTTCCTCTAGACGACCCTACTCTCTTATTTACCAATGCAGTACTGAAGCAGGACAACATCGTTGATAGTGTGGCATTCCGGTGCATCCTGGACAGTGCCCACAGGATTCTGCATGGAATTTATGTGGATTGGGAGGAGCACAGGGGGAATATGCGCAGATCGAGACAGGGGTTCTCCGAACCAGATACCCCCAGGGAGGAACGGGCCCATATAATAAATCGGACTCAACCCATATCAGATCTGGTCGCCCATTCATTGATATGGGACATGCAAAAGCCACAGAGCAAAATCTCTGCATTAGATCCATCAATCACAAGATTTGGAACTCCGGCAAGAGGATTCCAAGTGTTTTTTACCTGCACACTTAATGCTTGCGCAGCCTGGGGCGATCAAGCCAAATGCAGAGAAGAAGTTTCTTCCTCTCCTCGCCATGGTTCGAAGGAATCCTGGATCTATTTGAACCAGGCAGCAGGGGCCAGATCTGTACCAGATCTTCTTGAAGAATCACTCGTTTTTCAAATCCAAGTCAATTTCTCGGGCAAGACGACAATGCAATGGGCACGCGCTACGGATCTTGTGCAGGACCTCGTGCAAAATCTTGAAAGCCGGCTAGGAATCCCCTCCCATTACATCAGACTGCTATACAAGGGTAAGCAACTCATGAATACCCTTCCTCTTTCCTATTACAGCATTCAAAAGGATGCCTCTATTGTGGCTACATTTCGTTTGAGAGGTGGTTCCTTTAGGCAGTCCTCCTCTGCCCCTTCATTCTCTTATAAAGATGTTGTCCACAAAGATGCTGCCCATTCACAGCCTTCTCCATCAGTAGGCCATCCATCTGGCGCTCCAAAGCCCTTTCTGGTAGACAAATCAGAGGATATTCCTTCAATCAATCTCTCCTATTCAGCGATTGATGATCAATATAAAGTGTATGCAGATTCAATGGGCTATGGCCTCGCACATCAGATCTATACCAATGGATTCACACCAATTGGACTAAAAAAAGCGAGATACACTTATGTTCAAAAGGATTCTTCATTGTGGTTTTTGACCGAGAAGAAGATTATCAGAAGGCCTTAACGGGAGGCCCTTGGTTTTGGGGCTCGGCAGGGCTTTTTCTTACTCCTTGGTTTCCAGACTTCGACCCTTCCACAGCTGTTATCACCAAAACTCCCATTTGGGTCAGGCTCCCGAACCTTCCGTTGCATCTTTGGCACGTTTCAGTCTTCATAGCAATTGCAGATACTTTAGGAAGCTACCTGGCTGTAGACTCTTCGCGAAAGGAAAATGGGCTCTACACTTATGGCAGATTCTGTGCAGAAATGGATATAAGCAGAGGACTACCGGATCAGATTAATCTCAAGTATGGAGATTTCCATTGGACTCAAACCTTGGATTACGAGAACACAGCTTTCCGCTGCCGCCACTGTCATCAAACAGGACATGTCCAAAGTTCCTGTCCCCAGTACCTGGACAAAAGGAAGACTCCTAAGCGCAAGCCCAACTCCAAAAGTTGGAACCCATGTGCGCCTCCTCCGCCTATGGAAGATTCAGACTCCACCAGTTCAGATGAGGAGGAAATAGTTGCAGACGGAATGAACGCTGAGATTCCGCTGGATGCTCCCTTGGATGATCCGGAAAACCCCTCCATCTCTCAGATTTCTCAGAAACGTGCTCATCTCACTTCTTCCTTAGATTCTGAGAAGGATGTTCCACCGCCAGGGCAGAACAGTCTTCAACTTGTTTCGGCTCAGCCAAATTCCACTGAATGGGTCAAAGTAAGCAAGAAAAAAGGAAAAAAAAGTCGTGTGACAGTAACAATCCCCTCAGGGTAGTTCTCTCTGCTTAGTTCCGGTTCTTTGTTATTCCATGTTCTCATTAGCCCTCTCCTGGTTCTTAGCCAAGGAGCAAGGCGGTGCCTATTTCCTTGGGCCCCCTTGCTTTTCTGCTACGCTTGCATGCAAGCTTGATTGTACTATACTCTTCTCTTTTTAATAGAATTAGTCTAATTTAAAAATAAAAATAAAATCATAATTTATGGTAAATGCAATGCTGACAAACTGTATGTGATCTACTGGCAGACCATTAGACTTACCTCTAAAGGTATCATGTAATAAGTCTAGTGGAATATGCATTATTCACTTTTGGTTGAATATTATTGTTAATTGTAAGCAATATGATAATGGTAGTTCATTCTCATACTATTGGGTCAATGGTATTAATACGTTAATTGAATTTGAGTATGTAATTGGCTTCTAAACTACTACCAATATGTGTTATCGACACTTTGATAGTAACGGTAAATTAGCATCTTCAAAAGAATAAAAATTTGGTCTTGGCATTTATGAACATTAAGCCAATATGAAAGAAATTGTGATGTTTATGGAAGTAGACAATTATTTAACTATGCATAAAGATTATTGCAGCTCTTGAATATTATAAAGAACTTAGATGAGGATAATAGTAGTGCCTAATAGAAATGCATTTTTATATCAATAATAAGAATAGAGGAGAAAGAAGTTGTGGTCATTTGTAAGAACATGCATAAATGGTACTAGTGTGATAAGGGAAGTCGCATTAGTAAATATATTAATAATGTATTTTCCAATAATAGGAATGCATGAGATCAAATGGATCATGTTTGTTCTAAAAATCTAATTCGTCATGGCTAAGTGTTGTTCATTTACGTTGATTTCTCAAACTTTTGACATGATGAGTAAGTTTTCGAGTTGATGTTTTCAGTGAAGGTGTTAATATGAATGAGCTCGTATACATCATGCATTTAGCAAAATGTGACATCTTCATCCTTTGAAAATTCATCTAGTCTATGTGAATATTGGAAGGGACACCACACATCAGACTTAATTAGTTATGACACTTATGTTGTGGAATTATGGTATCATCACCATCATTCCTAAACAAAATTTGGATGAAATTTTGAATTGATTGGAATTATTTTCTTCTTTGACCAAGAAAATTCTATGTGATTGGCTTTAAGTTAGTAGTGTTTCATAATGACTCATGGTTAGACTCTTATACATGAAAATGAAATATCATTTTTCATGTATTAGAACTATGGTGGATTAAAATGTTTGGATTAAGAAAGTCATATATATTAGGTCTTATTCTCTATTTGAACTTTGTTTCAATTCCTTTATATAGCTTGGAAGATGTATTGTGTGTGTGTGTATACACACACACAAACACATACTCTTAATGCATGGAAATGGTTTATGTAGATGGGAAATAACAACACCAATACCTTCTTACTATGTTAAGGACAAAGAACCATTAATGGGTAGCTTAATGGAAGCAAAATAACGTCACTAATATTCTTGTAGCATAGAACATAAGAACCAGTGAAAGGTAAAAGGGTTGCATTTTGATTTGCAACTGGAAATGTGAAGGTATAACTTTTACCATTATGCAAACATGACATGCAATATTTTTACATAGAGACTATGATGGTGATTCTTCTAAAAAATGTGTTAATTATTATGTAGAAAATTTGAATAGACAACACTTGTGTCATATGAGATGTAAGTCATGATTCTTTTGAATTGTTGGATTTCATGGAATTCGCTAATAAAAGGCCAAAATTGCGAGGATGCATAGGTGGTAGGGCCTCAAACTTTTCAAGGAATCATGCACTGATAGGAATCATAAGTAATGATTGGGAAATATTTCAAGGAAACATTCGATGATATTGGGAATCGAAATCTGATTTTTATTTTCTTTATTTTTAAAACATAGATTGACAAATAACGTCAAGACATAATGGTAAATCTATTGACTTTCCTAACTTTCTAAGAAGACATGTGGCTATAAAGAAAAAAAAAATAAAAACTTTTTTATGAGAGAGTAAATATTTATTTATCTTTTATATTTTTTTTATTTACTATTATTGTTGGAAATATTAGAGGAGCCACCGCGTGAGAGATTAGATCCTAACTAACATGAAATAGTGAAAAATGGTTACAATCCATGAAGGGATAGGAAAAATAGTATGTTTTTTCCAAAGGCATTACCATGTTTGGCTAATCTAACCACCAAGAATTAACATGACTTCAGATAAATTTCATGGGTGGAAGATGTATTAAATGATTGTGGGAGATAAAAGTAGTCTGAATTTAAAGGTTCTAGTGGGAGATAAATACTGAACCTATATCTAGATTTAGTAGGACATTGATTGGGTTGATGAGGTATACATATGTAAAATATTTTTTATTAGATTCTTGGAAGGAAAGGAGCTTATCACTTGAGGAGGAACTAATAGAAATGTAGTTCAAGGATGAGCTCTATTTTATTTCCCAAAATTCATGATACTCGACTTATGGATTTCTTTAGTAAGGGATAAGACAATATGCACTTTGTAAAGTTATGACTACTTTGATCATTTAGGTATTTAATGAGCTATATCCTCTCAGAGTACTTGAAAAGGTACTATGATAAATGGTTGAAAGTTAAAAATATTACGATTAACACCTGGAATGACATAACTAATTCATAGTTGAAAATATTATGATTAAAAAGAATATGACAATGAATTAGAAATACTAACTGGATTTGTTGGTCATATACCATAGAGTGCTTGCCATGGAGGCTGATAGACCACCCAATGTTCTTGTTGTTGGGCTGATAAATCACTCCTAGAGTCCTTTCCATAGGTAATAAACTGCATGTAATTAAAATATGGTGTGGAGTGGCCATGGTTCCCAAGAATATTGGCAAGTGATAATCACTTTTTATAAATATTTTGTTTTTGAAATTGAACAATGATAAAAAGTTGAAAGTGAAGATTTAGTATTTTCATAGCTATAAATATTTATGATAACGAAATGACTTCCATAGGTGTTGCACAAAAGGAAGAACACACAAATTCCAAACATATGAACTAATGATTTATAATATAAATAGGAATGTAAACCGGAGAAGTGACATGTGAAGAAACTAATGAGTGAGGTATAGGGGAAAAATATGGTTGTAATATTTGGTCATTCAATTTCCTTGTGTTTTTTTTAGCATGGTCACCCTAATTCTTGATTTTCCTTTGGATTATTATGAATTCTTCTCTTATTTTTTTCCTTTTGTATTTTAGTTTTAATGGTCTGTCGGGTGTGAAAAAGAAGAATGGAAAACTTCAAGAAATAACAAAATAAGAAAACCCAATTGAGATATAAAAACTTGATCAAGACTTAGGCATAAACAAATGGAAGAACACTTAAAATGGACTTGACTGGTCCACTTAGACATAGGATAATGATATAAATTTCCATGAAAGTGGTAAGTTTAGACAATTGTCCTAAACATTTTGGTAATGATTCAATGTGGCATAATTGAAATGATGAGAATATGATGTTGTCTAATGTAGAGAATCATTGGCCATGAACCATCATGGGGACAGGGTACATAAATCCTCTTTAATATATATATATATATATATATGATTTCTTCGCAATGGAATAACAAGGAAATTGGTTATTCTCATGCTTGGGATTGTGTAGTAAGGATAATTACTACAAAGTTCATTAGATAAATGTGTAAGATAACTTATTGTTGTATATTATTATTAATAATGTTTTCATATTAATTTTCTAACACTTGATGGGTGCATGAATGAAAGTGATGAGCCTGATCATTGCAACAAGAATGAGGCAACTCCCAAGGCTACCAACTTAGATTAGCAACCCAAGGTTCGTACAAACTTAAGAGGTGTTGACACTATATGTGCAAGATACAATGTGTCCTTATTTTGTTGACATTATGTAATGGAGTGAATTTCATGAAATCAAAGCCTAAACTAACTACTGAAATGGAAATGTTACTTTGAAAAAAAAAATCCTATGCAAGAATAACAATTTGTAATTGAAATCCTAAGAGCATGAACTCAAATAAATAGGCCTAATCTAATTTGTAAAAAGACATGTCCTAATCAGTGTTTATTATCCCTAAATCATGGATTTATAGCCTAGGGGTCATGAATCAAGCCTAAGAGAAAAAAGATAAACTTTTGGAGAAAATATCGTTAAGTTTATACGTGCTACAAGAGATTTCTACAGGCAAAACAAAATTGCTACGGGAGGAGATAATTCATTGAATGACCAAGTAAATCAAATGAAAATGGGATGGGACAATTTATTTTATTAATTAAGATGTATTAGGACTCCGTTCCAAGTGGAATCACTCCAAAATACTTCTGTTAAAAAGTGCTAAAAAAAACAGAAAATTAGTACTCTAAAAACTATAAATTGAAGAACTAGTGAGCTAGTTGACCTAGCAAATACCTAACCTAATCAAGTGAAAATGGATTGAGATGAATTTTGTTATTAACATGAATTTTTTTATGACCTAATAAAAGTGGAATAAACTCAAATGAAGATCATTAACATGTTCTAAAAAATAGCAGAAAATTACTACTATTTTGTTACAAGGGACTTCCAGAAATTCTAGATTTGTGAACTAGTAAACCAATCCAAGTAGCTCAATGATGAATATGAATTTTAAAAGTTCTTATAAGGATGCATCATTCTCGTGACTCTGTAAATAACCTTCAAAATAACTTACTTCAATCATTTAATGAAATCCTACAACAAAAGAATCATCAATACTAAATGCAGAAATAAGAAAAACAAGAATAAGAGATGGATGCAACTAAGAAGTGAAAAGAAGAAAAGAGAAATATAAAAAAGAGTTCTGAGGCTCCTGGGATGGCCAAGCCTAAGGATACATAGAGTCTTATGAAGGATACCAAGCTTTAGAAGCTAAAAATGGCATCAAAATTGATTATTTGAATCAATCCAAGTACATCCCTGCTAGAAATGAAAGTGGAGCTACAAAAATACATGTTTTCTCCACAAGAAGACTAACAAATACCTACCCCTAGAGGTAAATTTGAATTGGTACTTATACAAAATTATGAGAAAGAATTTTCCTTGAAAAGAGGAAGATTTCTGCTCTAAAATCCCTCAAATAGTGGATCTGGTTCTGAACACTAGGAATCTACATTAAATGATAGGGAACACATTCTTGGATTTTCTCAATCACTGGAGCTCTAGAATTTGTCAGCAATTTCATGATATTTTGTTCATTTATTATCCAATATTGATCCTATTGTAGTAGGGAGAAAGTCCCTAGATTATATACTCCTTTAAATCTTCATAATCTGCCCCAGATTCTCACAATATTCTTCAAAAATAAATAATATTATTCACATAATATGAAATCATCTCTAAACCTTCCTAATGAACATATTAAAGTTAAAAATATGTCATCTAATGCAAAAAGAGATGTTTAATGTGATGAAGGATGGTAAGATGGGAATTAATCTATGTTAGATGATCCAAAAATACTTTTTTATCATAGGTTATAAAATTAGAATAAAATAATTATTAATTTAAGATATTAATTAATAATTAATTATTCTAGAATGTTTAATTATTTAATGGAGACTTTTAGAATTAGCATATTTTTGTAACTAGATATGACTCTCCAAATGTGTCGTATCTTAGGCTCTATTTTAGGAGATTAGTTAGCTAGTTGGTTTGAATAGCATTTAATGTAAATGGACACTTGTTATTTAATAAGTGATCCATAATTAGAGGTAGTTAGGACATAGAGCTTATAAATAGCTCATTGCAAGAGTGTTTGTGTTGTTCGGGTGTAAGCTCTTGCAAATCAATTATGTAATTATTTTTTTTGATTAATAAAATTATGTGTCTGAGGACATTTCTGCCATTATTGTGGTATCAGAGCTATGGTAATGTTGCAGTTGATTTGAGAAGGAGATTCCAGTAGTTGATTTGAGGAGGATATTCCAGCTCTATCAGATCCTGGAAAAACTCAACTCCGTTGAAGTGCTCAGCAATTGGTATGAAATTTGTCAAAAAATTGTTCAAAATAGAAATTTTTTATTGATTTTAGATTTTTCAAATCTGTAAATCAATTTTCTTTTTGAGGCTATTGAAAACCAATTCCAATTTGTAAGTTGAATATAAGAGGGCGCAGAGCTATGTTTTGACTGGTTGGGATAGCGTGGACAGCGTGGAGAGAAACCTATGAAGCGCAGGAAGAGAACTGTTTTTTTTGCGGTAATGTTTTTTTGTCTAGCGTAAAAATCTGTAAATTCCAAATCATGTGGAGATAAAAAGGTCCTTGGCATTACAGGAAACAACTCATCCGTCAGCCACTTTTAATGCTTTGTCTAGTACAACCGCCTGGTGCGAATAAGTTTTTTAATGATTTCATAATGAATTATGAATAAACTTGTTAGTATGTTGCTACCTGAAGTGTTGAACAGCGACATCCATACAGCGGCATCCATACAACGGCATTAAGGATCCATACAGCGGCATTACGCTATGGAATCCCGCGGAGTACGCATTGAAAGAACCCAGATTCTTGTAAGATATTTCTTTCATCTTCTTATGAGTGGAGAGTCCAAATCAATGATCCTTTAACTAGCGGCATTCTTCGGAGAGCATATCCAAGAAAACCTGTGAAATTTTCCAAAGTCCAGGATTTTAATCCTTCACCCAGTGCTAAATTTATGGTTTCCGCTTTTTCTTTGGATACATTTACAGTGTTCTCCAAACCTCCCAATCGTAGCCCTTCCTGATTGAGAAACAGAGATTTATAGGTCGTCCCCCCTCTTATCATTTCTTAAAATAATATACTTCGAACAAACCCTTCCAGTAATTCATTTGAAGGCAGAGAAGGTAAAATACCTGAAACTCATATCAAGAGCTGTTGTGACATCATCACACCCAGCGTTGCAAAACACTGCTGCATTCTTGGGAGTATTGAACACAGATCACTTCTATACTTACGGATAGATTCAGATTGATGTAGTTCTCCTTTCTCTGTAAAGACATCATCAAATTTGTGTTGCATTTGTGATTGAATGACGATGCAACGATCATGTGGACGGTTCTAGTTTTAATATTCTTTTTACTGTGGGAACTCCTACCGGGGATCTTCAATAAATACACAACCAGGGGTTTCGATTAAAAAAACAAGCTGTGAATAAGTGAGAGGATTGGTATTTTCAGTTCTCAACTTACAGCAGATCTTAAAGCAGCAGCGAATATGGTCACATCACTCTGAAGCAGAATAGCAAATCACACCTGCCAGCTTGATCATACAGTTTTTTTTGTGTGGGGTAATTTGATGCATATTGTATTTTGGAGAGATCTAATGATTTTATTGTAATGGAGTAATGATTTTATTGTAATGGAGTAATAAGGGAGATGTTTTGAATGTTTTTTTTTTTGTTTAAAAAGGAGGTTTATTTGTAATTTGTAAATTGAGGAGATAAGGTGTGTTGGGAAATTTTTTTTTTTTAAGAAGTTCTTTGGGATCATCAAATTGTAACTCAAAGTATTTTTTGCTTTGAGGGGGGGTAATTTTTTTACCAGATTGTGCAAAGCACAATTGTAAAAAAAGTCAAATTTTGAAAGTTGCCCTGTAAAAATTTGAGAAATTGACTAGAGCCAAGTGCAAATCTCAGTCAATATTCTCCTGTTTTGACGACTATTCGAGGGTCAAGGCAAAGCCCCGATAGATCGTGTTTTTTGCGTGGTGTGTTATGCTTACTATCTTGTCCTTTCTGTTCTGCTTCTTGGTGCGTCTCTTCAACGCCAAAATGTCTAAGTTGATTAACTTATTTTCTGATTCCGACAAACTAGAAGGCACCAAATGTTATAAAACATGGCATCGACTCATCGAAAGAACACTCATTTATAATGAATTATGGCAAGGAATATGTGATGGCGATGTTAAGCCGAATAAACCCACAAATGCAAATGCACTAGCAAAATGGGAAATCAAGAATGCTAAAGCCTTAGCTCTTATTAAATCGTCTGTGAATGATGAAATGTATGTACATATAGAGAATGCCACAGATGCATGGAATTCCTTGAAATTTTTTAAAGACCTCTTTGATGCTCAGCCTGAATCAAAGAAGGTTGATCTACAATTAAAATTGTTGCAACAAAAATTAACTGTAGGCGGTGATGTTCTTGAATATCTCTCAAGACTTAAGAATATCAAGCAAGAGATTATTAATGCTGGTTTTCCTGCAATTGATGATAGCTTTATGGTCACAATTGTAATTGCTGGGCTTCCTTCTTCCTATACGCATTTTTTAGAGATTTTACAAGTAACTGGGAAATTAGAAAAACTAAAGTTTGATGAACTTTGTGAAATGTTAAGTCAACATGATAAAACTTTTGGGAAGAAGAAGAAAGTTGGTGAAGATGTTTTTCTCACAGAAGCCAGCACAAGTAAGTCATCAGCAGATAGTTCTCGAGGAAGAGGCAGATGGAATCAGAATCAAGCAGCACAAAATAGAGGACGAAGCCAAAACAGAG